>CAJVRM010000311.1:0-26181 GCA_911693285.1 Hymenoscyphus albidus | reverse complement strand
CTCCTATCTAATGGCAGACGTGCCAGTATTATATAGAACCCTCGTTCCCATGGTCGCCATGGTCGAACAGTCGCCCATGGTCGACACGGTCGACCGTGTCGGCCATATCGCTGGTCACGTGATTCCAACCCAAGGAAATCCCTGGATCGCTTAGCTAGCCCAAACGATCCCTTATTTGCTATAAGTCTATAGATGTGCTTGACCTGTCAGGACGCCGCCTGGTCTTCACTTATCACGTGTGCACGTGATTCGTGACACCTCTACCTCTATAATCCATTTTCTAAGTATTAAGTTAAAGCTTTTACGCCTAGAAATCTTAGCTTAGTACTAGTTCTTTTATTATCTTTATAGGAGGTTTTACTACTTATATAGTAGGTTCTACTATTAATTAAATATAATATTACTCCTCTAGCCGCCTCTTATAGCCTTTATGTCACGAATCACGTGTTACCACGGGAGATAGTGAAGACCAGGCGGCGCCCTGACAGGTCGAGCATTATCATAACTCTTATAGCAGAAGGGGATCCTTAGGCTAGCTAAGCGATCCATGGATTTCGTCGGATTAAAGTACCACGTGACCATGATCGCTTCAGTCGCCTGAGTCGCCTGTCGACTGAAGCGACTGAGGCGAGCGACTAAAGCGATTAGACAGAGAACGAAGGTTCTATATAAGACTGGCACGTCTGCCATTTAGATAGGAGCTTCGTGCTCAACTTAGTTATCAATCTTATCATATTAGTTTGACATCTTTGATACAAGTAACGAGTTCACTTCCAAGTGAACAACCCGATAGTCTTCTTCTTATCATAGCATACCAACCAGCGAACACCCAGCCAAGTTTAGTTAGCCAGTTTGAGTATTCGTTACATAACTATAGCGGTAGTAAGTAGTAGAATTCTAGTAGAAAGGGCTATATTAGCAAATAAAAAAAATAGGTAGATTTTTATAACTTTTAGCTAGGTAATCGTTACCTATCTACCTATAATATATACGTATAAATATTACCTAGGTATAAGAGTATAATAGACTAAGGAGAAAGTAAGAATAGCTTTAAAGGTAAATACGTTTCTAGTAGATCTAATACGAATTCTAAAGCTTATATTACTTAAACTAGGCTTAATTAAGAAGTAAAAAGTAGGTTTTTTACTATTATTTTATAAATAAACTTCGAATAGTAGTAACGTATTTTAAATAAAACGGTTATATATCGCTCGGATATTATCTACTTTTAGTATAAACTTAATACTATTCTGTTGTGCTGGGTCTACTTTCTCTTTTGCTCCACTTCCTTATTTGATCCACTTATATTTCTGCTGCCTAAATGCTTCATGTCTGCCTAAACCTTACACTCTTTATATAAACACCTTAGATAGCTACCTTTTACAATACAATCAATTCTCCATGACCTTCAGTACCCAATACCCTTTCAACCCAATATATTCTTACTACTGTTTTTCGACGGCAAAACCTCTCTAATATCCTGCTATTCACAAAAATAAATAAAAGGCGCGAAAAAAATGACCCGGTTGACGAGGCGTGTCTTGGGAGTGGTTGGAGTTGCGGAGTACCGCCACCGGTACTGTACGTCTGTTACCCCACAATCGCCCCTGGCATGACTGACATGAACTTTAAAGGAGGCCACTAGAGTAGGTGGACTAACGAACGTCATACCGTGTATGATGTCGCTTAGGCACTTCTGGATGGTAAAGTAATCGTTGGAACTCCTGTAAATAAAAGATGGTTTGTTGCTCGCTCTTTGCTTTCGTTTGTGCTCGAATAGTTTTGTTGGAGAGTAAGTGTTCTGGTATAATGATACATAAAATTAAGAAGAATAGTAGTCTGGTATTTATCTGAAAGAAATTTCCTGAATCAACTTATGCAAGTGTACTTGCATATTTCAGTCAAGCGAATCAAGTAACGTGCGATAGTCAAAAAAATACCCGATATGATTCTTACCAATCACCGCTTGTGCAAAGTATACTCCCAGTGAAGACGAAAGTAAATCATTTATAAATTCATGATTTCATTGCTTTCTGTTTCCTCGTTAATCCATTACCCCTCCCAATTCTACATTAATAATATTACTATATATCTATCGTACTCTCTTTACCCTCTTTCATAATTATATTACTCCTCGAAAACCTTCCCAAACTCATAAGAAATATCTCCCAAACTCAACCGTCTGAGCGGCAAAACCTCCGGAATCGAAACCATGGTAGGAACCTGCTCCAGAGACGGCAACCTCTCAATCTCAAACTGCAAAGCCAACGGTTCAGCTGCTAACTCAAAACACGGCTTCTCAAAACATGGTCTCTCAACCAGCGACTGTTTTTCCTCGGGCTTCCCACCCTGTTTTTCAGACACGGATCTTTGCTGTTCTCTGTACCTGGATTTTGAATTCACGGCTTGGAAAAGAGGACTCCAAAATGGGACATGTCGCTCGCTATCCTTTTTCCAAGAATTTTCTCCGGCGATTTGGGGACGAGTGTCCCGCTATCGCTTTTGCTTCGTTCTATCGATAGAACCTCGATTTTATTGGTGCGATCTGAGAGTTGTCTCTCCTGTTCGATGCTCCGCTTGTACTCTCCAGGAACTTTGCACGCTTCGATGGTTCTGACGTGTTCTGATAGCTGAATCTCGGGTTCGATGCTGATGCGATATTTTTCGGGTTCGAGACTGAATCGATATGCGCCTGGCACTTTACAGTCGATTGTTCGTCTTCGAATAGGTTGCGTATTCATTCTGATGGGCTGCGAGTTTCTTCGCGTTCTTTGGTGTGTTAGTGGTGGGAGGGCTTGCGATGGTCGTCGGATCATGCATGGATTTGCGGATATGGATGATCGCCTCCGAAGATTGTCGATGTCCGCTATTGGGAGGAGTTGAGTCATTGAAGCTGTCCTGGAAGCATTCCACTCATGTGGTGGAGGAATGTTTGGTGGGCAGTATTTCAAGTCTGGACGGACGAGGACGTCGGGATATTCCACGGATCTGTTCGCCTGTTAACGGAGGTTCAGGGGTTCTCATATGTACCGCTTAACATACCTCATTGTCGAAGGTGGAGATCTTTTGTTATGATTGTTGATGGAAGAACTTGGGCTAACGACTCTTGCCCTCTTCTGATGTCTAGGCAATGAACCCTGAGAACTACGGTTGGAACTGACATGCGAACTGCGATTCGAACTCAGGTTGGAACTGCGATGCGAGCTGCGGTGAGAACTACGATCCGATACATCATACCCAGACGAGATATGCGATAGTCCAGATATCGCGGAGTCTGACTTTTTGAGACCTTTCTTCTCAGATGCCATCTCCGTATAGGTCCATCCATCGTTACCCCAGCTGCGAGTAGCCGAGGATCTCTTCGCCACTGGTAAAAGGGGTGATATCGGACGCTCGGGTACTTCTTCAACTGTTGGTAATGAACCACCTCTCTTTGAATTTCCTTTTAAATCGGGTTTTGTATCAACAGCTCTTCTATTCTCTTCGTCCAAGACTTCGATCGAGCAGGCGCGAGAGGATCCATATTCGGAAATCCCTGCGATGGAAATCACTCTTTGATGAGTAGGCTTGAAGATATGGAATATATCAGGAATTCGAAAAGGATACTGACAAGCTTCGAGTGCTGTCAAGAGTATTCCTATCGCTAAGCTACGATTGTTAGCCTCTGTTATCCTTTGGTAAATACGCTGACACTTACAATGCGCAATTCGAAACAATCACCGCAATGATCGAGGGCGTGCAATCTTCGTACTCGGCCGTACAAGTCTTTTCTCTCGACAACGCAACACTCGAAATTGTAATCGCAATCATCCACATCACCAAAGCTATCCTTGCAATCACAAAACAATACCCGTGGACCCTCACCACAGGTGGTCTCACAACTCCCACAGGCTCATTCTGGAACATTGCGAGAGATGTGGCAACAAGTATAAAATCGAGCACGAAGACTAGACACCTTATCAGCTTCTTGATCGTAAAATTTCTTTGAGAATTTGAAACTTACAGCCGCCAAAATAGAAGCTTGGGCAGCTCCCACACTCATCGAATGTTGATCCATGGAACGAAAACATACCGCGGCGACCGTGGCACCGCTTATAGATGAAGCTGCCAGCAGAATCACTGTCGCAAGCACCAGTCCTGGAGTCAAGAGTTTGGCAGTTCGTGTTGGTATTGTTGGACCATCCGAGGCGAGTGATTGTTTTTCGGAATAGTCTTCTACCCCCATGGTGAAAAGATTTCTAGAAAATGACGATAAAAAGTCTAGGAGAAGGATGGCGTCTTTTGCTTGATGAAAAGGTATCGGGCGTCTGGCAAAGATCGCTCTCGTGTCGGGAATCGAGTATCAGAGCTTTCAGCTTATCCAATTCTAAAAGTCGTGCCTTCAAAAGTTTGGCAAACAAACCCAAACAAAATTCTATGATGCGCCTACCACCAGGGTAAGAAAAGAACACAATTTCGCCTCTTCGGCAAAGAAAAAGGGAGTAGTTGAAGGGAGGACGAAGGAAGGATCGTGAGAAGAATGGTGAAGAATGAATTGATTGAACAGAGCACAGAAAAAAAGAAAATCCGGATAACAATATGGAAATGGGAAATTCGGAAGGTTGGTACGGCTTGCCTTGTCCATGAATTTGTGATAAGATAAACATTCTTCCTTGTGGCTTGCCAGGTTGCGAGGTGGTTGCGATGTGGAGGTGGCTTACATTCCTCGATGTGGCCCCGTTGCGTAATGACTTCGTGTGGTTGAGATGAGGCGCGAGGATGTAGGTCTTATTGTACCCCGCCTTTTTATTGTTACTTCTGAAACATTGGATTGTGGCAGGACTTGTTGGCTGTATATACAGTACGTTTGATGTCCACCGCTCACGGGAAATTTCCCTAGCCACTGAAAGTTATGTCCGATTCCTTTCGTTTCTCGCAATGGGCTTTTTCATGATGCGTAGAGTTGTTCAAGTCTTCTCATTTCCGGTATAAATACAATCGCGGAAGAGAAATTTTGGGACTTAGGGAGCCTGCGATACTGTATACCTACAGAGGGATTGGTTCAAAACGGCCAAAGCCATTGCCATTTCTCTATATACACCCTACGATATGATTGTGTCAGAATTCCTGGAACAAGCACCTCAATAAGAGTTGAAACATTCAATTATCTTAAACCTTTCGCATAACCAATGAGATTGTGTGAGTCGCCCAGAGAGAGGGTCCTTGTCTAGAGGTGCAGATTGTTTGTAGCTATTAATACTTCACCGCTTCAGACGATGAGGACCTCTGCATAATCTTCAAAGAAGTCATATTATAAAGCACCCATACATTTCTGACATGAGAAAACTAGGGTGGGTTAATTTCTACCATCCACATCCCCATGTTACCGGCAAGGAAAAGAAATTTTCGAATCGGCTATTTCAGGGGACATTTCCTCAATACTCCCTCCTCATTTCATTGGACAGTCTCACATATTACCTGCATCTCCCCGCACCCCGCATTTTTTATTTTCCTTCGCCGGGAAATTCTTGGGATTATTCCGTGAATAAAATCGTTTTGTTGTGGTACTAACCACTTTAGCTCTAACGATTGAGTAGCTGGACGTCGTCCCCGACACCATACCGTCAGTTGTCGAGCCTCAAATTTGAAAGTGGTGATTCGAGGCGCTTATGGCGTTGAGGATACTGACTAATATCTGTGCGGCTTCTTTGGGTTTCCAGCTGTATTGGTGGAATATTTCTGTCCTTCATGTATTGTGAAGTTGTTCGCTGGCAAGTGGAAATAGGTCTGCTTCGATGCTTATAGTCTCTTTACTTCACGTTGTGATGTTCAAGTGCAACCTTTTCCCACTTAATTTTGATCTTTTGGGTGTCAAAAACATCATTTCTTCTCACCGGGGGGCACATCAGGTTCATTTATACTCAGAACCAACGAACCGACGAACTTTGCTATCTATTCTTACAGTGTCTCATTTCGAATTCATCTGATTTACAACTCAAGTTCAAAATGACATTTAAATTCTCTTCTTTGCTGCCAATTGTTCTCATCTCGGCTCTTGCCACTTTCTGTGTCTCTGCGGAAAGGGAGCACAGTTATTCGGGACCGAGCTCAATTGACCAGTTCAGACACCATCATCCTTATCACCACCCCCCGCTAAACCATCGACCAAAGTTTTATATCCGAGCCTCAAGAAACGATACAGATGATGTCTCGGGAGAGTTCTATCGAGGCATGAAGAAAGCGAACCATGGGGGGACTCTGGTGTTACCAAAGAACCAAACCTTCGTTATTGGGAAGAAACTAGACCTCACATTTTTGAAGAATATCGAGGTACAGCTTGAGGGTGAAATAAAGGTACGTTTTTTCTTTAAGTCTTCTGGTTTATACTACTACTAATGTGGACTATTCTAACCATCCTTAGTTCACCAATAACATCACTTACTGGCAAAACGACTATTTTTATCATCCCTTCCAGAAAACCATTACTTTTTGGAAATGGGGAGGAGAAAATATCAAGATCTTCGGAAATGGGACACTTAATGGGAATGGCCAATCTTGGTATGATGGTTTTGCTGGTCTCGAGATTTTGGTACGTTCATATAGCAATCCCTCCTTACAACGTGGGGGTAGAGATTTGACGAACTCGTAGAATCCGAACAATACGTACCTACGCCCTGTTCTTTTCTACGCCGAAAATGCGACGGATTTGTACATTGAGGGAATAAGGTTTACTGGTTCGCCTTGTTGGACGAATTTTCTTGTTACTTGTAAGTCGATCGCGAAGTCCCCCCTTTTCACGCTCAAACTCTAAATCCAGTTTAGCGAAGAATGTGGTTTATGACAATGTCATTATTGAGAACCTTTCGACAAACAAGGTTCATAACTTCCTTTTGCAATTACTTTTTGCATGCCTCTAATTATCTTTCCCAGAATTTACCAAAGAATACTGATGGTTGGGATTCATATAATGTCGATGGCCTTACAGTCCGAAACTCATGGGTAAATATCGGCGACGACTGTTTCAGTCCCAAGCCAAACACTTCAAATATACTCGTGGAGAATATTTATTGCAATGTAAGTCGCCATCTCCATAGCCTTCTCTCAAATATCATTCCATGTTTCATTCCAGAAGCCAGACCCCGTTTCTTTCACATATATTTTCATATTAACGATAGCAGGGTACGCACGGAATAAGCATGGGTAGCATAGGCCAGTACGACGGAATTAAAGATTATATTTACAACGCTCACATCGAAAATGTTACCATGCTGAATGCACAAAATGGCGCCAGACTCAAGGGATGGGCCGGCCCAAATGTCGGGTATGGATTTATTCAAAACATTACGTTCAAGAACTTCTACAACTTCAATGTGGATTGGCCAATTGTGCTTGATGCTTGCTACTTTAATATCAACACGGTTAGTTCGTTTTCTATTTCAACTCCCTTGATCTTCCTTATGCTTCAAAAACCAAATCTTCAATATGAAACCAAGGACTGACTTGCTTAACAAGACAACGTGTGCACAATATCCGTCGCGAGTGGACATGATAGATATCACATTCTCCAACTTCACGGGCAGCAGCAGCGGTAAAAATGGTCGTAAAGTCGGAGAACTGGTCTGCTCGCCAAATGCAGTATGCTCCAATATCAAGCTTGATGGCATTGATCTCACGAGTCCGATGGGTAGTCCGCCTGTGATTGTTTGTGATGGGATACAAGGGGGGATTGGAGTTGATTGCTTGCCTGCGAACTCCACGTTGGCTGCAAGACACTTAAATAGGATTGGGTAGAAAGGCTCGATGTGAATGGAATGGCAAACATACTTAGGCGCATATCGAGTAATTTATTAATCCATCGATGCCCTCTCAAGAGAATATAAGATCAGCAATCAACAGCATAAACCTTCTGTCCCTCAAACCAAGTCTGTACAACTCTTGCTTCCAGTAAGTTCCCCGGACTCCATTCCATATCCAGAACCACAAAATCAGCTGTCTTTCCCACTTCCAAACTCCCTGTGTAAGCATCGGCAAAACAAGAATAAGCCGCCCCCTTCGTCGCAGCCGAGATTGCAGTAGCAAGAGATAGAATAGCAGCCTCGTTAACAACACTCTTATTCTCTAAATCGCGCGCAGATCTTCTCGTCGTAGCAGTGTACAAATTAACTAGCGGATCATGTGGTGCAGTAGGAGAATCTGACCCGAGAGCTAAGACAGCGCCCCCTTCATGGAACTCATTGTATGGGAATGCGCGAGAAGCTCGATGGTTTCCAATAAGTTTTGGCCAGGCTCCTAGAATGGCGGGATCGGAATGGACTGGCTGGATTGAGGCTGTGATACCGAGTTGACCCAGTCTTTTTGCGTCTGTGGGCGAGGCCATTTCGAGGTGTTCTATACGATGTCTTTTTCCAGGTTTGTAGACAGCCTCTAAAGTGTCGACTGCCATTTTGATCGCCCTGTCACCAATCGCATGAAGTGCGCATTGAAGATCCGAAGAATCCGCGTGCTTGACAATTCTTCGAAGCATATCTGGTGTCCATAGGGATTCTGGATCTTTACCGTTGCAATAGGGTTCTTGGAGAGCTGCTGTGCAGGCGTCAACTACACCATCACAGATTATCTTTATACCAGCGATGCGGCAATTTGGAGACGTCGTGAGATTATATTTCCGGTGGAGTTCTATAGCTCGGTCTACTTGGGAGATCATTTTCTCTTCGTTTGGACTTGGTTGAATTAGCCAATACGCAGCCAATCGGAAGGGCAAATCTTTCTGGATATACAGTCAGTTTACATCATTTGGAGGTTTATTGATGAGAAAGAACCCTTGAGCCCACTTACCCGAGACTGCAGAACCTGTAGAACTTCCCATACATTCTCATCCATAGCCATCTCGACCATTCCGGTACAACCAACAGCAGTATAAGCAGTTATCGCTTCTTCAATAGCCTCCAACTTTTGGTCCATTGAAGAGACATTCGCAAAATGAGGCCAAGCAAAGACCTGAGCAGCAGTCTCGCTCAACAATCCTGTAGTTTTCCCATTCTCATCTCTGTGAATTTTGCCACCAGCAGGATCCTCCTTGTCTTCGACGCCAAGCTCTTGCAATGCAGCACTATTGCACCATGTGAAATGAAGATCTTTCGAATCAATTAATATCGGCCTATCATCTAGATCATCAATCATACTAGCAAAGGCCTCTCCATTCGTCATAGAATGCATCCACCCTCGACAAAGAATTCTCGGGAGTGAGGGCTTGGTGACTGCATATGCCTTGATGGTTGCTCTTATGTCCTCCAAGCTTTTGCATTTTTCCAAACTTAACTGTTTAAGTGAGGATCCGAGGAGCATGAGATGCATATGGCCATCGATGAATCCTGGTAGAATGGTTCTTCCTAGCATATCTACCTCGTTGAAATTTCCTTTCTTCATTTTCTCAATAGTGGGATGACTCTCGTCTCCTACATATTGGATCAACCCATCTTGGACGATAATACATTTTGCAAAACTTTTGTCACTTCCGGTGAAGAATCGTCCGTTCCGGTAGATTGTTGCCATTATGAGAGATTTCTGATTGTTTTGTTGGGAAATTTATTAGGGAAAGGAAGGTAGGAAATTACAGTATGTCAAGAATAAGGTGAAAATGGCCGATTTAATCTATGATGTGATGTTTGAGGAGGTGTTTTTGTTTCAGATGAGTTCACTACCTACAAAGATTCAACTACTTGTAATTGGCCCCCAAATACTTTTTCTGATTTGATCGTGTTGACTTGTCACGTGACTAACCCCACTTCCTATGTATGGAAAGGGCGACACGGAGACATAAGGCACAGCAAGTATTTAAAGGCGTGTGTACTATAAAGTTGCTCAGATATCTTCCTCTGCTCCCTCATTCTTGCGCGAGCCGTTTGTATCTATCGCCAGCCATGTCGAGTTAATTTTCCCAAATGACTCAAGTTGATAAAGATATATTGATTTCAATTATCCTAAATCTCTCATGCAAGTATTTTAATTGTGCGGGGCTTGTAGGATAACATTGTTCTTGACTAGGTGTATTCAGAGTAATGACGGGCCCTCTTACCTATTATGCTTTCCAATTACTACCAAATACATTATTCATCCTACTAACAGTCTGGCAAAACCTCTGGCCAGGTACAAAAGCCAGACTAACTGAGTTTTTGATTGTTTCTCCAGTGCCAGCCTGTACCCATGTATCTTTACTTTAGGAAACAGCCTGTGGCGTGGCGCTTTTCAAATTATCCTAATGGAAATACATGCACTGAATGACTGGACCAGGTGAGCAGGTATGGGTTTTGGTGAGAAAGGGCAACTCATTTAGTTGTAGATGTTTTTGTCGCTTAACGTGCGACCAATAATATCACGATTGTGAGTATAGGCGCTATATACTCTGGGGTTTGGCGGGTGTCACCCTGCAATGTCTGCATCTCTTGGTATAGTAGAGCAAGCGGGAACTGAAGGTCACTGGCCCTTACGGTACGAGAAATATGTAAGGCAGTCCAGTTATTGTCGCAGGTTTCTTTATGATATATCATTGTTCTAATTGTTTTAATCAAATCAAATATCCAAAAGGAATTGAAGTATTAATGCCAAAAACACAAGACTAGCAACTTGTATTATCTGAAAGAAATAATGATAAGGTGTGATTCACTATTTGCCCTCACTTCATACGGAGCCGCTCTGATAAGACCAAACACGGATCTTCGCGCTCTCCAAGCTGGGTTTGAAATAGCAAACAAAATACTAAGCCTCGCTCACAAATATGGTGAAAACTCGTGAAGTCGACAAGAGGCATTGGTCCCACAATATAAATCATAGCAATATTTCGATGGCCTCTGCAGCTCGGAAGGACCGTATTAGAATAGTAAAAACATTTAATGGAAAGTGCAAGATATTTGATATACATAGAGCATATGCTATCTTGACCTTAGAAAAGAAACCGGAACAGCTTTCCCAAGCAATTCGGCATTCCATGAGAGCATTTTGGATGCCGAAAAGTAAATCTCAATTTTGTTTTTTATAGGAAAGACCTCTGATAAGAATGTGTAGGTGGTCCATTGGAAATATGGAGTCCCAATATAAAGACCAAGAGAAATTGACCGAGCACCAAACTCAAACCCTCTGGGAACTCGGTGGCAGAGATTCTCGTACACGTACGAAAATTGCGTACACAGGCCTAATTAGGTAGTTAAAAGTGGGGAACCCAGGGATACGACTAGGACAGAGGGTTGAAAGCCTCTCCGATTAACTTTTAAGAGAGTTTTAGTATAACCCGAGCTTTCCGTTAGCTATCTGTCTATATTAGAGGGCCTTTCCCCCTCCCTTTACCTCTGTAAACTACCTGTAAGTACTTAGTCGTTTTTACTTGTCCTTTCCCTCCCTACCTGTAAGTGTACTTAGTCGTTTTCACTTGTCCTTCTCCCTCCCTACCTGCAAGTACTTAGCCGTTTCTAACTGTCCCTCACTGTAAGTCTCTACTTCTATTATACCCCTATTACCGCCCCTTTCCCCCCCCTTCCCTATAAACAAGTAAACAAGTAAACATATAAACCTATAAACAAGTAGAGAACTGCGTCTTTAGTATAATATTTAAGGTTTTGCGTCCATCGTTGGTATACGAAAATATGCGCGCTTGGGCAACAATTCGAATTTTGCCCAATCTGCAACATCCGAAATCCTCAAAGTGTGCCTGAGCAGACGTTCATGGTGCCTATGAACCAAACGCACCAGACTTCGTGGCGGCAGCTTCAAACCCAGATCCTTCCACAAAGAGTACAGTCGCGTCCACAGCCTCAGAATTTCGTGCGCATTCCAACATGTTCGCATCCGGCGGCAGCACCAGAAATTACCACAAGCCAACTACTACTCTCATCACCAAGATTTGCTTGAACCAAACTGGCAATATCAATATCCGCAACTGCCACAGATGTCAGATTATTCAGGTGGGATACAGCATCATCTTTTTTGGTAGCAACAGCAGCATCAATCCCGGGAAATCCCATACCACCCATATGAAATGCGCTATGAATCTTTCCGACAGCAGCCGCAGTCAACTTCGCATGCTACGTATATACCGCCGAACCAACATGAGACCACCATCTCGTCTTACCAACAGTACCAAGTGGAAGTAGGAATTGGAGAAACATTGTATAATATTTGGTAAATGTTATAGGTTTACAAGAGCAATGGAGAAATCAAAATAGTCCACTATACTTTATTTCAGCTAAAGAATGTTAATTTGATACTAGGGTTCTATAAGAAACAAAAGAATTAATGTAAACAATTTAAAAATCTTTTTTGGGCGTTATTTAAATATTTGGCTGAATAACTTCGCTTAAATTCTGTATCGCTAATTGGGATAAAATCAAGAGAAGAAAATTCTCAAACCATACCTATCAAATACACAAGATTCTAAAAGTTCTATTTAGAAGATTTATATTATCCTACTATACAGACTGAGTCTAGATGCAGGAGCGTTTCCCTATTTTCAATTCCAAAATTTCGCTCATAGTAATACGTGCATGTTTGCGGGGATCGAACAGGTCACTGACAAGTCATGTATTGAACAATTGAAGATATCAGGAAGGGGGGTACGGGTGAAGGCACCCGTTGAGCATGGTGAGCAACGAGGTCATACGAAAAAACACGCCCAGCAAACTCCAACTTGCTGACACCTCGGACTTGGCTCAGCAGTAATTTCCCACGGACGAGACGAATTTTTGTGTTGAGCAACAGGACCAGAGATGCATGTGGAGCAAATTTTGGGGGGAAGAGGGGGCATTAATACCCTTGGTCACCCACGTCCAGATTTGGATGTTTAGCAGATTCTAACCGAGTGAAATCCTGAACCGGTTCTTGCATGGACAGGGGAGTCGTCTGGAGAATTCAGGAGCCAGGGTCGCCATTAATCTAATAGACATAGGCCACATCTTGTCGGTATCTACACCCCTGTGATCATGGAAGGCTGTGGTGGCTGAAAATATGTAGAGAAATCCATCCAATGATCCGCAAACTACGACAATGACCGCCGGTTAGTGTTCTCCCCCTGCCTGCCTTCCATCAGTGTGCATAAGCAAGCGTACCCTGGACGTAACGGCTTGAAGCCTGCAAGGAGCCTGGACGCTAGCGAGGAGGTGTACATGGGTTGTTGTAGACTGGGACTGGCTCGACTGGTAGTCGCCAAGCGAGCAGGCATAATTATCAGATGGTGGAGTCGTTGATCTGCCAGCCGCCAGTCTCTTTTTCATCCATTCCCATCCTCCTCCCGCTCGAGGAAAGGAGCCCCTGTCGTCTTCCTCAGAGGTGTGCATGGCTCGTAGCGGACAAAATAAGTGGCGGAAACGAAGGTAAATATAAAATCGTAGCCTAGACTTTCAGTAATATTTCACAACAACGCTTAATTAAAAATCCAAAAAGTCTTATCGGTTAACGTCTATCAGGCAATTCTGTTTATGTTTGTATTTTTTAAATATTTTTATAGCGCTGCTGTCCTATGCTATACATATCTTTAAAGTATACCTCTTTTCCAAAGGTAAGATCACGCAAGTTCCCGACAATTCTTCCGTTCAGCGCGAGCATGGGTCTCCCTAACTTCGTCTGGTCTTCTCCATCCAGCTCGAACTTCCTCTCAGGCCAAAGGCCAAACCAAAGCACGCCCAGTGGATACAGGGTAGAACCCCCGGTAAAGCTGACTTTTGTTTGGCCTGAGAGGAAGTATAAGTAAGTCTCTACCCCGCGCAGGATAGAGGAAAAATGATCCTCTAATATAGAATAACAAGGTCAAAAAGAGCGCTAGAAAGGTTGTCAAAAGGCCCCTTAGACAACCACTAACGCCACCACCACGTCCACGCCGCGACAGGCCTCTCGTACCATCTACTGAAGTGCTGGTTTGATACTTGGCACGTCCTGATTAGGTATAGCGGCGCCACGGCTCGCTTAAAGCCCAGTACCAAGCCTGGGCGCTGAGTGATTTACGGTCTAAGGGATATCATGAGGTATTAGATAACTGCCGGCTCCAAGTCTTCGAACGAACCTTTGCTAACACATTTATAGCTGCCAGCAGTTTAGAACAGAGTGAAAATCTTCGAAGATACGGCAGAGAAGGTAGCATGATAGAAACAGATGTTGGCATATTCGAGGAGGTGGAGAAAAATGTAGGATATATTGTAGCATCTGCAATCACAGTTATAACTGCTCGAGGGGAGTTCACAAGAAATCAAAGGTCTTTCTTGCTGCCGCTGAGAGATGTCAAAAGTTGATGTAATGCTTCATAGCTTTCATCGATTTCTTCAATGTCTTGGACTGCTTGTTACTCCATTGACCCCAGTGAGAAAATTGTAAACTAAACAAAAATGCTCGCAAATTTGGAAGCTCACTTGTGAAACCCCGTCAAAGACAATCAATAGGTTTATTTAGCACTTTATTTGTTGCTCGGAGTTCTCGAAGCTCGAGAATTATGCCACACTATCGCCAGAACCCATACGCGGTGATGATACTCCCAAGATCGATGAAAGAATTACTCCCAAGGCTAGGCGTGCTATCTGTCTGTGACTGAAATAGAGAATTGCAAAGACAGATTACTATAAGCTCGAAGAAAGAAAGAGAGCACTAGCCAGAACCAAGGAGAAAACTTTTCTCATGACTTCGTTGATATCCAATAATTAAGCGGTCCTTCCAGCATGTCCCATTCACTAATGGTGAGGTATATGGGTATTATTGGAAGAAGTGCAAAGTTCATCAGAATATCTTTCCAAAACGTCCATAACGTGCAAAATACGAGTACTTCAAAATGCAAAATACGGCGACGGACACGATGAAGGTAAGCAGTTCCAAAGAAGCCTGAACAAGACCAAACTTCCAGCCGTATTCCACGACGTGGCATGTAACTTCAAAGTCCAGAGGGGGAGATGAAATGCCACTTTTAAGATTATCGCAGGACCATTTCCTGAAAAGTTGTAAGCTTGTTGCCTGCATTTCATTTATCGTCATTGATGAACGTACCAGAGATCGCTTCGAAATTTGACTTGTTTTTTAAGGAGAAAGCAAGCGCGCATTGAAGTTGCAAAACCAACGGCGCTAATAATCGCAAATACGGCATTGACCACATCCGCACTTTGCTTAAACTGGATCCATCAAGTCAATAACGCTATCCACTTTTGAGCGATTTCGAAGTATATACCTTGCTTGAAAGGTAAAACAAAGACAAGATTGAGATACTAAAGAGAAAGTCCATTCCAGCAATACCCATGAAGACTCGGCATGGAAAGTCGGTAATTCCTAGAGGCGGTACTGGCACGGTGCCGAGTGGATTACCAGGCAACTTTCTCGCGTTTTCGTATCTTACAACGGCGGAAAGAATGAGAGAAAAGCTGATGATCATGATCATGATTGCGAGGACTCGGATGTAGATTTGGCTGTCGCGAAGGAATATGTAAACTGATTTTCTCTCCTTGCCAGGTCTCCGGGCTCCATCTGTATTGTGAGTTTCCTCCTCGTTGGCTTCTTCTTAATTCAAGGCGATATCGACGTTGCCTTGATGCTTTTCGTTTGCATGAGCAGGAGGTACTTGGACTTTGGTATCATTGGGTGAGCTAGTGTGATTGTATGATACATTGCGACCATACGCTGACGGGATGGGAACTGGCTCTGGTTCTGGCGGCGAGACTGGCGAAACGAGTGAAGTTTCTGTACGCGTCTTAGTTTCATGCGTACTGAATGTGAAGAGCTCTATACTCACGCGGAGAACTCTTACCAGCTTGTTTCGGCATCATTGCGTTGCTTGATCTGTTATCCTTGGTGGTTTGAACGAATGTGGAAGGTACTGGGAAGAGGCTAGAAGTTGAAAATTATCCTGAAAGATACTAACGGGGAAAAATAGAATTAGTGCGGTAGATAGACCGTCATCTTTTAAGAAGAGAATAGTGAATTGAAGTTGGCTTCCAGCCACTTGCTTTCATCATGATCCGATCAGTCCCGAGGGGATAAGCCAGATTATGTAGCTTCACCTCTAAGGCTCTTTCTCAAAGAACCATGCCTGGTTCCTTGGGCTAGCCGAGATTGGGGCACCATATTTATACTGTGGCTCTGCCTGCAGAATCTTGTATATTTAAATGGGTAAAATCATCTTTCAGCAAACCGCTGGCGATTTTACCGCATTTCTGCTGTGCTTCTAATTCAATGACCTGAAGTCATGGATGCTCGCATCAGAGCGTGACTTAATTGGGCAAACAATATGCAGGAGGGAGTGGATCGGTTGATAACCCAGGGATTTCGTGCAACCTGTAAATGTTGTAGAAGTGAGAATGACGGAAGTGAGAATCAAGAATAGAAACACGCACATGTGGGGAGGCGATGCTGGCGATGCTACTGTAGCTCACGGTTCCCAAGACGAACCGTGCACTTAAGGGATCGAATGCCCAGTTGAGTTAAGCTTTCCTCAACGAACTCCTTCAGCTGACACACAAATGCCAATGAACCACCTCACGATTGATTCCTATCATAAGGCGTGAATTAATCCTCTTCTCTATGCAATGAAATAACTTCGCCTCTTGATGGTACCCTATCAGGGGGATTCGAGGCTGTGTGCGGGGTAATTCGGAGTGCAGAACCGTTACCAACGGCCCAACGCAGGAAGCAGCATAGCTTGCTGCTGCCGAACTCGATTCTCTACTATTCTAGTAGCTTAGAGTTTCGAATTCGAACAAATCCGAGCGTTTGAGGTTTCACAGACCTCTATATCAACTATCATGGCCCTCCAATTGTCTGATGCCACTTTATCAGACGTTGATCAGATTGCGTCTCTCCATCTCGCTTCATTTGATTCTAATCCCCTACTCCATGTGCAGTTTCCGACCCCAGAAAGTCTTGCATCGCTTCATTCAGTTCTCATCCTGGACATGAAGCAAAGTATCGAAAGCGAAGTCCTATCAAAAAATAAGATTTTGGTGGTGAAAGATACCAAAAATCAGATTATAAGTTTTGCAAAATGGGATTTACCGGCTGTTCCGGAAGAATCCCATTTTAAACCAGAATGGCATCAGGATGTACAGCAGGAATACCTCAATCGCTACTATAATCTAGCGGAAGCTGCTAAGCAACGTGTTATTGGGAACACGCCTTGCTATCGTGAGGCACCCTCTCCCGTCTCTCCCTCTCTCTGTCTTTTGTCATTAATCTCACCCACGCTCCAGTCTCTTGCTCTCTTCTCTTACATTTATGGAATATAACCTAATCATGAACATGTGTAGGACTCACCTTTGTTGGCACACATCCAAACTCTCGAGGTCAAGGCGCTGCAACTCTATTAACTAAATGGGGACTATCAAGAGCAAAAGAAGAAAACATTCCAGTATATCTTGAGAGCACATTGCCTGCGTCCCCATTTTATCGAAAATTTGGTTTCGTTGCTCAAGATGGCTTGGCCCTGCCTCTTCCCAAAACAAAAGGCAATAGTTCAAAAACTTACTACGAAGAGATCTGTATGTTGAGGACCTGGGACGCTGATTCTGACGACGGACTACATTATTGGGACTCGAGTCTCAATATTTCAAGCCTTCAGTTGGATTACGAAGCTGGTATCAAGCCACAACAAGTTGTTGAGGCGGTTTATGAACGTATCGACGCGTACCAAATGATTCAGTCCTCTGTCTGGCTATATCTTCGACCTCTAGGTGATGCTATAAGGGCTGCAAACGAGCTTCTTACTCGATGGCCGGACCCAGACAAAAGACCACCTCTTTGGGGAGTACCATTTAGTGTTAAAGACAGTATTGATGTTGCCGGAATACCGACCACGAATTGTTGCCCAATTATGGCGAAAACCCCGGAATATTCGGCTCCAGTCTTTCAGCAATGTATTGATGCAGGAGGCATATTTATAGGAAAAACTGTTAGTTGAATACTCTTCTTTTGCACTATATCACATTCTGGCCTTCCTACCACCCCGTTTTTTCCACTTGCCCAAGGGGCCTTACACTGATGTTGAACTGGTAGAATATGGAACAACTCGCTACAGGAATGACAGGCTGTCGAAGTCCATTCGGAACTCTTCATTCAACATTCAGCAAATCCCACATAGTTGGTGGTTCTAGCAGCGGTAGCGCTGTTTCAGTGGGCCAGCAACTCGTTGGTTTTTCACTCGGTAGCGATACAGCAGGCTCAATCAGAATTCCAGCAGTATTTAATGGAATCGTAGGATTCAAACCAACTAAAGGAACAGTTTCTGCTTGTGGTGTATGTCCAGCATCTAAGCACCAAGACTGTGTCTCATTCCTTGCATCAACCGTTGAAGATTCAGAAACCATCTGGAAGACGTGTCGAGGCTTTGATAAAAACGATCATTTTGCCAAACGTATCCAGCAATCTTCCGGAAAGGAGTCGCTTCATAACTTCGCCGGTTTCCGTTTTGGGGTCCCACCTGACACTGCTCTTGAACAGTGTAGCGACCATTACCGGCGGAAATTCGCTGAAGTCGTCGAAGTGTTAAAAAGTACTCAGAACGGTGCATTTTCTGCTCTTGACTGGACCCCCTTCGCCAAAGCGAACGATCTTCTCTACAGCAGCTCCTTCGTGCTAGAACGACTCACCATTTTCCCAGACGATGAATGGTTCGGGGAGAATAAACAACATCTCCACCCAGTAACCAGACAGGTCTTTGAAGGAGTATTGGCTCGGAAAAGCACCGCTGTTGACGTCTTTCGAGATCTACATAAACAAGCAGAATACGTGCGAGCTGTTGAAGATATTCTCACGCTCCAAGCAGATGACACCACGAACGAGAAAGTTCTCACAGTCATGGTGGTTCCCACGGCGCCATTCCATCCAGCTATCGAACAGGTCAACAAAGACCCGCTTGCGATCAATGCCAAGTTAGGAGCTTTTGCTCATTTTGCAAATGTTCTTGATCTTGTTGGGATTGCACTTCCTTGTGGAACCTATGAAGTGCCTAGCGAGGAAGAAGGGGAGAGAAGTGTGACCCTACCTTTTGGTGTTACTATCTTGGCTGGCTCGGGGTGCGATCAAGCTTTGTTGAGACTTGCAATGAGCTTGGAGGAGTCACTTGGTGATTTGCATGATGATTAATTGGTACCGGTTCTCGCTTTTGCCACAAATACACACCACTTTGCGTAGACTCCACAGCAACAATTCCTAAACTTTTTGAAGTCTAAATATCGTCCGTATGAAGCAGGTTATGCTGTCATGATGGAGTTGTTGCAGGCTCTCGTTGTTCTATCTCGAGAACAATCAAAATCCAATACTCCAAAAATATATTTCTTAAATGCCTAACTTGACATCGACAATTACTCCAAGGCTCTGAAAGAAATCGCTTCAATTGCCGTAGAAAGTTAAGACGTTGATAGACACCAAGGATTTGTTTATTGCCATTTCATCACTACCACGAATTAGAATTTAATACGGAGGTTAGTAGCAATGAGCAGAACTCAATTTACAGGAGCTAAGTATTACATTAGCTTAACAGCACTGAGAAACACCAAAACCCTGCCCAGATATCACAACCTTAAGAAAGGGTCTCTTCACTGTAAACATGTCTTTACTATGTGCATGTATCTTCACTATCAGAACGTTCTCACTATATACACCTCCTCACTATATACACCTCCTCACTATATACACCTCCTCACTATATACACCTCCTCACTATATACACCTCCTTACTATATACACCTCCTCACTATATACACCTCCTCACTATATACACCTCCTCACTACATACATACCTTGACTATAATATAACATCTTTCTATTCCATATATCTATCTTCTCACAGAAATCTCACTTCCAAAGCCTTCTCACAAAGAAAGACTACCTCGCAACCATCCCTTCCCAACCCCTCAGCTAACAAAATCGTACAACCCTTTCCCCTATCCCGTTCCATCCAAACCCTCGCCGGTAACCTTCCAAAAAACCCCATCAAACAATCCCACAAAACACTTCTCATCATATAAAAAAGTACACAAATCCCCCCCTCGCCTCGCTAGTAAAATTTATTCAAAGCCAGCCTCCCAAAAACACAACAGACCTAACCCTTACGTCTCCTTTATTCACGACACCAAAAAACCCCTATTCTAGGACCAAGAATCCAAGGAGTTAACCAAGATATCCTTACATCGCACCGGGGATTTCCAAACACCAAGTACTTCATAATACCCGTCCCTATTCCTAGAGAATATATGGATAACTGATTATATTAATACCTATTAGCCCAAAGACATCTATAAACTGCTTATTTCTCCTATAAATACACCCCCTAATTCCAGGTTCAGTCTACCCAAGTCCACGGACCGATAATGAAACGGATTATAGAAGTACTATACGACCAAAATAATCTCCGGTCCCGGTCGATCTCGTTGCGAGTTTAATGGTTTTTAGCTCTATAAGTATACACTTACTTCTATAGAGTCTAGACAATATTACCCTGTTGAACCTAGTACGCGTAGAGTCTGAAAAGGCTTATCGTGTATAGTGGGTCTAGATTTGAATCTTTTTTATTTACGGTACAGGTATAATAGGATACGAGGAATACAAGGGCAAGGGTAGAACTTAAAGCTATTCAAAGCTTTACACGTAACCTCCTCCTTCGAGAATATTTCCAAGAGCTAAGTAGCTACCTAGGTACGAAGCTCTCGATCTTCTCGTTGTCAGAGTGGACTTGTATATCTCGAACGTCGGAAACGTACTAGAAGCCCTACTTTAGAATAGCGAGAGAGGTGGTTTCTTTCCTAACTTAGATTCTTTTATATATTCTTATCTGCATATCTATTTTTTTTACTATAATTTCACCTTCTACTATTTTTCCAACTCATCTACACACCACAATCCTACCCCCGCTCCCCCATCCACCAAAAAATACCCCCCTAACCCTCTTACAATCCTCTAAAAATCTCCCTACCTACCCATAACGACAATCCAGCCAAGCCCCCACTCCATTCCATCCTCCACGGAACGATCAACCCGATGGTACTCAATTATTCAAACCATATCCCTCTACCTTTCCTTCTATAACAAAGTACGTAAATAATGAAACGCATGCAGCGGCAACTAACAATTAAGCTTTTTTTCTGTTTTCGCTTCCTAGCCTCCACTCCTAGGTTAGGTTAGGTTGGGATGGCTCGTTGGTGGTACCGATACGGTATAGTATGTTACAGAAAAGACTAGGATGCGACTACAGAGTTGGAAATCTTTTTCGAGTGCGTTTCATGTTGATGGGATGGGATGGGATGTATGTATGTACCCCCACCTACGCGTGCTTTTTATATCGAACATCGAATGTCGAATATCGGATGTTGTGAGGTGTGTAGGTAGGATGATTGTGATGGGTAGAAGTTATGAATTTGTCGATATTAAGTTTTGGCGACTTAGAGGGCAGCTTTCCACGGGCCCTTACAGTAGGTAAAAAATTCCAAGTCTACGAAAAACCCAAGCACAATCCACCATCCACCATCCTCCCACCCCCATACAACGTTCGGCACTTGGAATAAAATTCCAAGGGATCCAAGATTCCATTCCAAGGTAGAATCTTCCAGAGGCTCTGAAATTCGGAACGGAAGATTCCAAGGATCTGGATTTAGAATTGGATTTGCAATTCCAAATGGAATACATATATTTCGAACTATACTAGGTAGCTTTTTAGCTACTAAGAGAGCTAGCTTGGTTTTAAAGTGAAATAATAATTAAAGTGAATTAGTTTAGTTAGTTACATGCTACTAGCTTATGTGTTCTGCTTAGTAGATACTAGCGTAGTGTAAATCTAGGTAAATATACGAATAGTTTCCAAATTACTATTCTTGGTTGTCCTAAGCTTCCGGTTAGTTAAGGGACTAGAACAACGTTATTAACTTATTAAACGTCATGCGACTTTCTATTTTGGAATTCTCCCTCTAGGAACTCGGTGGCAGAGATTCTCGTACACGTACGAAAATTTCGTACACAGGCCTAATTAGGTAGTTAAAAGTAGAGATCTAGGTACTATAAAGTAGACGTCTCTACTTTTCGGATTTTATACTTTACAATCCCCTAATAAGTAAAGATTAGTAATAAAAGATTAGTAATTAATCTACCTCTATTTATTACTTCTATAAATATAAAGTCCTTTTCTATTTCTCTACTCTAATGTAACGAATACTCAAACTGGCTAACTAAACTTGGCTGGGTGTTCGCTGGTTGGTATGCTATGATAAGAAGAAGACTATCGGGTTGTTCACTTGGAAGTGAACTCGTTACTTGTATCAAAGATGTCAAACTAATATGATAAGATTGATAACTAAGTTGAGCACGAAGCTCCTATCTAATGGCAGACATGACAGTCTTATATAGAACCTTCGTTCTCCAAATCCCAAATGTCGACAGCGCGCTCGTCGTGCTGTCGCGCTTTTATCACGTGACTATGAATGCTATGAAATCCTTGGATACTCAACAACCCTGAGTAACCACTGCTATGATATAACTACTCTGGATGTATCTGTCCTGTCAGAACGCCGTTTGGACTAACTCGTCACATGCTAACACGTGATTCGTGACATCTAATTACTAACTATACTTACGAAAGTATAAACAAAGTAAGTATAGTAAAGAACCTAAATACTAAAGAATCTATAATTTATATAAAAACTCTATAGATAAAGAAAGTATAATAGTCTTTATATTTAAACTAACTACTATTCTCTAAGAGAAAACAACTTTCTCTTCTTTATATTCTAACCTTTATCTATAAAATACTACCTTCTAGGACCTTAAGGTTCTAGGTTAATTTAAATCCTACTAATAATACTAAAGACAATATCTATATTAATTACTATTATTATACTTAATAGCCCTTTATAGCAATATAAGCTAAAATCCGGATAATAATAAGCGTAAACCCTTTTAATAAATACTACTATTCTTATCTTACTCTTATCTAAGTAGCGTTAGATAGTATACTTAACTATATAGCTAAAAGTTCCTTATAATACTTTTATATAACTTAACTATTATCTTAATTATATCTTTACTATCTTTATAACTCTTCTAATTTTATAATATCGTTCTATAAAATTAATTTTTTTTTAAAATTATTCTTTTAATCTAATTAAAATTCTTTATACTTATATTTTATATTTAATAAAAGGACTATATAGTTTATTAAGTCTACTTTTAATATTTTAGAGCCTAATAGATAAGGGGTATTCTATAGTAGAGGTAATTTTACTAGTAAAAGTAGCTTAGGTTAAATAAATATATTCTAGAGTACTTAGAATTATAACTTATATACTTTACTAAAGTAGTCTAAATTTAACCTCTTACTTTATATCTTTTATCTAAACCTTTATTACTAGAGATTAAAATATATAGCCTAGACTAATATCTTAAATATATTTAGCTAATAGTATTAGTAACGATTTTCTAATTCTTAATAGAATAATATACCTAAGTAAAGTAATAAGTACATGTTTAATAAGTAATTTAATAGTTGTTTAGGATTATTATTATAATATAAGAACTAATATATTCGAACCTATAAAATATAACTCTTCTTAATTTTAATAAGTTTAGCTTAAGTAATTATCTATAATATTACTATACTATAGATCTATATAAGTAGCTAGAAATATATTATATATATATTAATTATAAAATAGTAGCTAGTAGTATAGCTCTATTATAATAGAGAAAAGCCTCTTATTCTTTAGCCTTATATCTAGTATAGTAGTTATTAATAGGTCTAGGCCTTTTATTTTAACTAGTTAGAATAAGTAGATAGGCAATATATTGTATTTTCCCTAGCTATAACTATCTAACCTTTAGGATTATATATAAATATTTAATAGTAGGATTACCTTCTAATCTAGATTCTTTAGAACTATCTCCTTTATTATTTACTACTCTATCTTTATTTATATATTCTTACTTTAAAGTAAGAGTTCTTTAATAATAAAAGTAAGATAAAGAACCTTGTTAGCTCTAGTATTTCTTTTACTTCTAAGGTCTAATTTTACTTCTCTAAATTATATAAAGTCGTAGAATAATATTTAAAAGAAATATATATATATATAATTAATAGGAAAACTATCTATAAAGTATAAACTTTATAACTTTATAAGAATACTCTTTTTTTTTACTTCTAATTTCTTTCTAACTATAGACCTTAGAGGCCCTTTAAGGGTATCCTGTAGTTTAATATTCGGCTATATATCTCTCTAAAGGAAGTATTACTCTAATTATTCCTTTAAATATAGGATATAAAGCGTTTCCTTTACTATATTACCTAGCTTCCTTTCTCCTAGAATCTAATAGTAGTTATATAGTTATATTATATTCTTAGGCGAGACTATACTTAATATATTTACGCGAGTAGGGCTATTAGTACTTACTAGTAGAACCTAAGCTTATAGTATAATATATAGAGCTAGCTATATAATATCTATATACTAACTATAAGCATAAGCTACCTTTTATTATTATTATTTACTAGCAGAATAATCTTTATCTAACTATATATACTTAATATCTAGTATCTTAGCGTCTAATTAATATAATTCTTATATAAGAAGCTAAAGGAATAAGTCTAAGTATATATATTTTTATAGTCTAGGAATTACAGTTATTAGTAGAATATTTTCCTACTTTATTTAATGTTCTAAGAGAAGACTAAGGTTTACTAAGATAACTAGACTTATATTACTATATATATATCTAGTAACTAATACTCTATCTATTAATAACTAAAGACTTATATCTATCTAAGTATTTTCTTATTAGCCTTACTTAATATTTAGGATAATCCTAACTTATCTTTTAAATAAACTATAAGTTTAACTTATATATAATATTCTTAGTAAACTTTATTATTAAATATATCTTAAATTATATTCTTATAGTTCTCTTAAAAAAGTTAGTATTAATAATTATACAAAAGATTATATATAAGTAATTTTTATATATATAGCCTTTAGTCGGATAGTAAGAGGAATATAAAGCAATTATTTCCTTAGCTTTAGCTATCTATAGTATAAACTTAGATAATATTATACTTTATAATATTTTAGATTTTAATATATTTATTAATCTTAGTTTAGTCTAATAAAAGCTATATACCTATATATATAGTAATTATACTAGCTCACGTCTAGGCTAGTCCTTTAATTAAGTTATTAAATAGTTATATATATAGATAGTAGTAGTATTTAGGTATATTATTTAATAAGCGCCTTAATTTATTCCTTTTAATAATAGGTTAATCCTTTATATACCTCCTAGAAGTACTAAAAGAGCTTTTTATTCTCTATGTAATATATTAGATTAATAATATTAGAGGGTTTATAAGTTATACTGTTATAAAAGTCTACCTACTATTCTTTTACCTCTCTTATATATTTCTCTTACTAACTTATCTAGAAGGGGGAGTAACTCTATAACCTCCTTTTCTTCTTCTTTATTATCTTTATCTAGTCCTTCTTTATTTCTAAGGTTAAAGCCTAAGTTATTATTAATTAGTTTAGGTAATTTATTCCGCCTCTAATATATATTATATATAGCGCTATATAATCCTTTATAAAATCTAGCCTTATAAATCTATTAACTAAGAGATTAGATTTTAAGTTAAACTTTAGTTATATCTTAAATCCTTATAGCTTTTATACTAAGTTAATTATTATTTAAGGCGTTATATATATCTAACTCTATAGCCTATATATAATCCTATATATTACCTTATAAGGTAGGATTCTTATTTATATTTATATAATATAGTTTATCTAGTTTAAATCTAGGTAGTTTAATACTAGTAAGAAGTTCCGCCTATAGTACTTAGAGAAAACTCTTTAATTACTATATATATATATGTTTCTTAAGTATATATTTTACTAATAGCCTTCCTTTTATACTATAATCTTTATAATAGTATATATAAGAACTATTTTAGTTAATACTACTCTCTTACTTGTATCTCTATTAAATATAATAGTTAACTATTTTTTAATTATACTTCTACCCTTAGTCTATAATATAATAATAGGGGATTTTCTTATGTAAATATAACATTATAATCCTATATAATCTTAGAGGCTAATAGTAGGTATAAAGAAATAATAATACCTTTAATAGTTAGGTGTCACGAATTACGTGTTCACGTGATACTTGTCATAATAAGAGGCGCAACCCTCGACAGGCACATTCAGATTTCTTATAGCAAAT
>CAJVRM010000310.1:0-42520 GCA_911693285.1 Hymenoscyphus albidus | reverse complement strand
TCTTCTTATCATAGCATACCAACCAGCGAACACCCAGCCAAGTTTAGTTAGCCAGTTTGAGTATTCGTTACAGTTCACTTGGAAGTGAACTCGTTACTTGTATCAAAGATGTCAAACTAATATGATAAGATTGATAACTAAGTTGATGTTGAGCACGAAGCTCCTATCTAATGGCAGACGTGCCAGTCTTATATAGAACCTTCGTTCTCTCGATGTTCGCTCGTTCGACAATCGAACTGGCTAACTTCGCCTGTTCGCCCGGCTAACCGGCGAACTCCTAATATCACGTGATAACAATACAGAGAAATCCCTGGATCGCTTAGCTACTCCAAACGATCCCTATTTGCTATAAGAAACCTGGATGTGCCTTTCGAGGGTTGCGCCTCTTATTATGACAGGTATCACGTGAACACGTGATTCGTGACATTCGGCTCTATTAACTTAGAGTTAAACTAATAGCTTCTATATAGGCTTAAAAGAAAGCTCTTAATTAGTACTCTAAGATAATAGTATCTTAACTAAATTTAGCCGTGGCGGGTTAATATATTAAGAGGAACTTTAGATATTAAGAGAGAGATAGTATTTTATAAGGTATATATGTGACGGTTCTAACCGCCACTACACCTCAGACCAGCCCCTGGCTGGAACCCAGCGGATACCGTGCTTCCTGAGCCCGGCTCAGTTAGCCATAGCTTGGCACAACCTCCTGTATATAAGAACCTCTGGCTCCCGAGCTCTGCTCTCTTCTCTTCTCTCCTTAGCCTCTGCTCTCTTCTCTTCTCTCCTTAGCTTAGAATCCTCGAATAGACAGTTCCACAGTGTCAATCTCACCACTCGTGATACCTGACGTAGTCGTGCTCTTGCGCGGTCCATCAGCTGTGCGTGTCGTCACAATATAAGGGTATAGTATAAGCGTACGTACTATATCCTACGAAAAAATTAAGTCTTTAGAATACTAATAAACTTATCTATATCGTACGTAAATCGTATCTAAAAATTTAACCCCTTTCGTATAGGATAGTAGTTAATTATATCTATAAATCCGTGTTATTTATTTATCTTTCTAACTAGTAAAGGTAGCGCTATATCGGTAGAAAGAGTCCTATACGCTTATAAGAATTTACACTTGCTTCCACTGACTATAAGCGATCGCGCCGTAGGAAGAGCACTGGCTATTATTCCAAAAATATGCAACTAGATGAATCCGCATGTACCTAATTTACACGTGACCATCCCCAGATGGTCACGGGAGTCGGGAGATGACCTATCTCAGCAAGCGGACTGCATCACCGTAACTTTTTACAACTTTTTGCTACTCTTATTTCGACGACTCATCTAAACATATTTCGAGATTTGGTTTCTTCGAGCCTTTTCGCAAGGACTCTTTCAAATCAGTCAACGCTGTTTAAGCCCTAAGAGAACTTCCCAGAGTACTAAAACCTCACACCAGTGAAAGCTAGATGTCATTGCACATGATAAAGCTTCGGGCGTTGATCGTGATTGACAAGAGATACGGGTTGACCCGGCTCGATGGTTTTTTTGATGGTTTTTACTTTTATCATCACGATAGGCGGATTTTTCTGTTCTCTGTTGTTCTTCAACCGGTGTGTTTCCGACATGGTTCTCGCGAACTCTGCCTTTTGGTTTTCAGCCCGAGGACAGCTGTCGTCATAACGTTGGCGCTGGTGTGGTTCTGTTGATAGTTCCTTTGTCGAACGGCCATTTTTGGCGCCGAAGCGGCTGAAAGCCCTCTCCGCATTCGTGGTCTCAGTTTGACTGGTTTATGTGCGATGATAATTCAGAGTTCAATATGCCGTGAGATATTTCCTAAGTGACAGCTTCAGAATCTTTGCAGCAGGCGCGCTAATGCTGGAGTCTTGATGTTTACGGTCTGTGGACAGAGTTAGCTTATCTCGGCCCTCGGACTCTCACCAAATGCTATTCTCTTGAATACCCTTTGATCACTGGTACTAATTCTAAATGTTTCGACACATCAATAGGCCATGTTTTTCGGACACAATCGGAAATACCAATCACTATATTTTCGGTATCGCTTCCTGTAACCCATTACAAATGGAAAGACGGATCAGAAGCTAAATCCAAATTGAGAAGCCTAGTGTTTAAGTTGATATGCTTACAGATACAGTACCAAAGCCCCCGCCAAGGCGCTCGAGGAGATACTATGGCTGAAAGGTAGAACGCATCTTTACCAGTTGCGGAAAGGTTCGTCAACAGGGCTGCCTTTCATTTGCCTCAGCTATGGTAAACCACATTTTATAAAGATGTTGCAGGTACCCCAAATTCACCTCTGTCTTTACTAGAGAGTTGTTTCTAATTCTCTAAAACTCGAAAGTCCAGACTTTCGACTTCCTACGACCATATTCCTTTGAAAGGTTTCCAACTTCCATGGGCTGGTCTTCTGAGAATTCGGAAATCTCCTCGTCATTGATTTTCTTCATTGTTCATCTTACTGGAAGAAGAATTCTCGCAAAAAATGTCGGGAATATCTGAAAAATCAACAATCCCCAGGGAGTCAACGTCTGATACCCTCAATGTCCCCAACCATAGTATTTTCAATGGCTCCGAGGGAACCCCATTCAACGAAGATAAAGCCGCAAGAGAACATGGGGTTACCAGAACCACCGCACAGGTCCCCCCTCGAGATATAGGGGGTATCAGATGGGCAATCGTTGTTCTTTCTATCCTGAGTTCGACCTTTCTTTTTGCCCTCGACAATACGATCGTTGCCGATATTCAACCTGTCATCGTCACCCAATTCAATTCGGTTGCAAAGCTCACCTGGCTAAGTGTTGCTTTTCTTATTGGCGCAGCTTCAACCAATCTGTTTTGGGGTAAAATCTTTGGGCAGTTCAATGCGAAATGGATGTACATCTTTTGTGTTTTTCTGTTCGAAGTTGGATCGGCTGTATGTGGCGCTGCACCAACGATGGATGCATTGATTATCGGACGTGCTATTTGTGGCGTTGGTGGATCCGGAATGTATGTTGGTGTAATGACTTTGCTCGCTGCCACGACTACGATCCACGAGCGACCAATGTATGTTGGCGGGACTGGTCTTACCTGGGGCCTTGGAACTGTAGGTTATCGACGCTTGTTGTCTGGAATCTCGCTAATTGCCTCAGGTGCTTGGTCCGATCATTGGTGGTGCTTTCGTTGAGAGTTCTGCTGGATGGAGATGGGCATTCTATATCAATCTATGCATTGGTGCGGTTTGCGCCCCCGTTTATCTCTTCATGCTACCAAGCAAAGATCCACGCCCAGGAGTCAGTTTGAAGAACAGGTGCAAAGAGCTGGACTACTTGGGAGGATTCCTTACCATCGCAGCCTTTGTCTTGGGAGTTATGGCTTTATCGATGGGAGGTGTTACATGGCCATGGAATGATGGAAAAGTGATTGGGATGTTTGTCGCATCTGGAATACTCTTCATCTTGCTCGGATTTCAACAAGTCTATTCCATCCTCACCACTCCCACACGACGCATTTTCCCCATCGAATTCTTCAAATCACGAACCATCTTAATATTGTTCGCTATGACAGCAGCGGGCGGTACAGCAATCTTCATACCCATTTACATGATCCCTATTTTCTTTCAATTCACCCGTGGTGATGGCGCTCTAGAAGCTGGTGTCCGTCTTCTTCCATTCATCATGCTTATGATTTTCGCTGTCATCGCAAATGGAGCTATTCTCTCCGCCTGGGGATACTATATGCCTTGGTACCTAGCAGGTGGCATTATTGTTGTCATTGGTGGGGCACTTATGTACACCGTCGACACTGAAACGTCCATTGCTAGAGTATACGGTTATACCATCTTGATCGGGTTCGGAGATGGTCTCTTTGCTCAAGCCTCATTTTCCGTGGCTCAAGCTATTGTTGCTCCTGAAAACATAGCCATGGCAGTCGGATTCATCACTTGTGCGCAAGTATCTGGAGTCACTATTGCGCTTGCTATCGCTAACTCGGTTTTCCTCAATAAGTCGCAAAGTTCAATTTCGAGAATCTTGCCTGGTGTTCCCGTGATGCAAATCCAAGCAGCTATTGCAGGAGCTGGAAGCAATTTTGTTGAAAGTTTGACTCCGCAGGTGAGAGCCGAGGTTCTCAATGCAATTGTGGCTGCACAAAGTCAAACTTATATTCTTGTTATCACTGCTGGGGCTTTGGCTGCCATTTTAAGTTTGGGGATGAAGAGGGAAAAATTGTTTATGGCGCCTGGTCATGTTGGCTGATCATTTGTGGCTATGTTTTATATAATATCATTGCGTACCTGTAATTTGTTGTTTGACGTTGGCTATGAGGCCTGCCATTCAACGTAATTTTATCACGAGCACTATTTTGACATGAATACATAGATGCATTTTGGAAGCTTTTCATGGGTACTTTATTGTGAGGTTGCTCGACAGACTCATACGTGATTTTCTGCATCAGGGCTAATGAATATGGAAAGCTCGTTTGGAAAAGGGACATCGAATGATAAGCGAGGTGTGACAAAATCTTAGAAACACCTAGGGACTTCTGGATAAGATATAACCTTCAATATGCACCCTGCCAAAAGAACAAGATTTTCGAGTCAGCTTCAATACCACTGACGTCAAAGTCAGGTATTCTAAGCAAGCTGTACTATGTAGGAGTACTTATAGGTATTACCCGGCGAATAAAAACTTATTTTATATTGAGGCTTACACATAAAACTATTGAATTAGAAGTCAATTAGAATCGTTATAACTAGTATTACCTTTAGTACGATAATAGCCGTTTTTCAAAACATATAAGTCCCCCTTAGACGAAACTCATTACAGCAATGTAGTAAGCCCAAACAAGACCGGTAACAAGAAAACATAAGCAATAAATCAACTAGTGTCCATTCTTGATTCTGGACGATACTAATGAGACGCCTCGTCTAGGATCATGTCATGAGGGCTCCTTGTCCAGCATCATCAACCATTTCAGCAATCGCCCTAATAGCTCGGAAAGGCCAGTCAGCTACGAACCACACCCATGGCTTTGGTGCATTGGAAATCACCGCCAGCAAATACCCAGTGACAACTAAGGCGATTGGAGATTTGCGCTTCACAAGTTGGAAGAATTTATCAGACATCGTATCCAACCACAGAAAAAGGTTCAAGGCATTCTTCGGGCCTAATGGAGCTAGGCACAGCCATAGTCTTTTCTGGGCTATACCTGATTAAAGAATTTCAGCTTCATCAAAGGGCAGAAATGATGCTGCGAGGCTCAAGTGGTCGATGCATGAGAACAACTCAAATCCGAAATCGCTGAATGAAGCTAGCGATGATGGAGGACTCGAGCCGCTGCGGCGCAGATGGTGTGTGTCTTTTCCCCGTCAATGGGTCATTATCTTAATAGTCTCCACGCTCATTTTGGCGGAACAAAGAGCGCGATGGACTAAAATTAGGCAGGGAGTGAAGTTTTCGAGATTCATGTCTTGAGTTTCTGGGGTCAAATTCGAAAAAGTAGGTAGTTCTGACGAGGTCGGTACTGGCAGCAGCGTAAAAGCGGTTATGGTGGTCAGAATGATTTAAGGCAGTATGGAATTTGCTGGCGGAGCACCAGAAGGAAGACTATCACCCGACTCGACTTCAGAAATTGACACATTGTCATAAGCCCGACGAAAAGAAGCAGAGGCTTCGTTAGTATGATAGGGAGCCAGATGATGATAAGGGCGGTCATCGAAGCTTTCAGTCTATAGGTATTAGTTTCCGCCGGACGTCAAATAGAAATAAATAAATAAATAAACATACTTGCTACGTGGGCACTCGCGATAGAAACAATGACGTGTAACAGGAAAGTGTGACTTTGCCCTGTTTGGGGAATTCGAGTCACAAAATATCGGGATGGGAGTAGACAGATGGATGGGTGCAATAGAAGCGAGCCTTTGGTCAACAACACCATAGGACTCACGATAAGTTCCTGGTAGTCTGGTTTTCAATCCGTTAGCCTGAGGCCTGCATATTAGCTGCCTATAAGTTTGCTGGCTCTTACGCCTGAGGGTTCAACTTACATTTTTCTAGTCTAGCTGCGGAGTTCCTCCACACTCCAATCTCGCCTTACCTCCCATCTCCTAAGCTCTTAGGTTTCCTGTCTTCTTTTTTTGCCCCTTCATGAAGCCTCACAAGTAGTACAATGAGAAAATACAAATTTCAAGTTGGCAAGTATCATGATCCATTTATTCAGATACTATCCATTTCTACTGACGAGCTTTTAGCTATTAGTTTTTCCATCCAAGGCAGATGTAGATAGCATCCTTGATATTTTGAACCATATCTTTATGTGGTTGGTCAGTTTCTTTTCCCATATTCGTATTCACCACCACAATCGCTTTTGGCGTGGCGTCGGTGTGATGCCCAGGTCCAGATGGTGATTGCTTAAATGCTCCCTCAAAGAATGGTGATGTCAAGTTTGTATTTTGGTCCTCGTCGTCAGCACCCCTTGGCTCCAAATGACTTGCTGTTGGTACAGGCTTGGAGATTTCAGGCCTTCTGTTATACATTTTTGTATTTGATGTAGTTTCCTGGCTCCTCAGTACTTCCAGGTGATTTGCTAGAACCTTCTCATGCTGGTCTGCGGTGAAGGGGACTCCCAGCAGATTTTTGGTTGGGATCCAGATCTGTTTCCATGAATTCTTGACAGTCGTTGGTTTAAACGCCTGCATTCTCTTTCTTAATCTGGCAAATGATTTTCGATCAAGTCGTAGGTTGGCGGGTTTGACATTTCTGAAATTACTCAGCAGATCCCGTGGTACTTTATGACGATGCATTAAGAGAACCATGCTGTGTTTTGTAAATGGCTGACTCTTTGCATCGCTCTCAAATTTATAATTCAATATTGAATCTTGGTCGTTCTGTCCCGATCGGGGATGAGCAATCTGGGTGATTTCACCTCCGTGGCCATTACCCACTTCCGTTGACGAAGAGATCTAATGCTTCTATCAATCATCTTACTGTGATAGTTCGACTCCAATGAACACTTTGGCAAATTCGACCATAAGTCTTTTTCTTCCCGAAACAGGTCCCACTTCCAAGGAGAAATCCAGAATGACTAGTGGATGCGTTCTCAAGGATGCCTTACTTTGGATAGTGCAGAATCTATTCGTCTTTGAAGTTTTGATTATATCCCATGGATGATTCAAGCACTCAATAAGATTGTCTCCGGAAGGTCCCATGACAATACACCCAACTCCCAATCCTTCCTTCATAGCCTCGATGTAGGGCTCTAGCAGATTTGTCTTCTGTGCTGTGGACGTTTCTAGTACCTCTTTTGAGTCTGTCATTTTGAGAGAGTTGTAAGTACTCCAATATGATTTTCGTATGTGATGTGTCACTGCAGTGCGAATCAAGTAAAATTCAGCGAGCGGCTCCTATTTTATAATTTTAAGTAGAAGCTGTTCAAGCTCTCGTCAGCGGCAAAGTCTAGAGTTGAATCACGGGCAAGTGTTAATTGCTGCTGTTCAGAAATGTTTCTGTTTGAGCCCTGTGAGAAACGTGGCCACCTGCCCGTGTTTTCTGGGTAGCCACCAACATATGTCTTGAAATAGCTTATCAATGTTTTTTTTCATAGCAGACGACGCACAATTTAACAAAATCAACAAAGATCTCGGTTCAGATTGTATTCATGAAACCATGATTCATGAATGTGAACTGGCTAGTCGTGCCAGTTGGCTCAAGGCTTGTGTTTCAGGACCTGCAACTGCTTCAGAGGTTTCAACACTAGATCTTATAACAAAACAAAGATGAACGGTGTGGAATTAAGCACTTTAGCCCTACATTAATCACACCTATATGAATGGTTTTATAAATACAAAAATGTCCTGTATCCTAGGAAATGGTAATATTGGTAGTTATCCTGGCAAGAGATGATCCTTTTAATAGGTTGAGAACATAGTATCTTCTTATAACTTACTTAAACATCTAAAATTGCATCGATTGCTGGTTGATGCTGTTACTTCCATCGCAATTGTAGTTCAATTGCAAATGGAGATGTTTCAGTCCGCTAGCTTGTGTATAGAACGGTTTTGGCGGGTCCCCTATAGTTAAATCTTTCTCCACCAATTATTGGAAAAGTCGTAACTAACTGAGATTGTATATCTGTTGTGGAGAGAAAGACGATATAAGGAGGACGAAAATGAGGAAGAGTATTCTTGGCAGGAGAGATGAGAACTTCTTCTAAAAACTCATTCAGATAACCAATACGCAGAAGCTGTGACTCCGTAGGTGCTCGAGGAAACAACGCGTCGGCTCTTTTGAACAAAATTATAGGTCGTGGAGTATAGTCGTTCTCTACGTGCTTGAGACTTGCGGGAAAGTCTTCGAAGAAAGCCGGTGGGTGGAGACTGGAGCCCCATATGTATTCTCTAGCTCTGTCAAGGTCCCGACCATCCCTTGAATACGGGCCCATGTAGCTTCCACAATCAAAGTCATGAGGTCGTCTGGCGAAGCTAGTCACGCACCAGAGATCAGTCACGTATCCGAGATAAGTTTCGTTGTCAATCTCACTGGGTCCTGTAGGAAGGAGAACATAGTTAGTATACATTTGGGAAACTGATAGTTAGTAGACTAAGGAAATACTGCTTGGAAATCGACAACTTCCTTAACCTCTGTCTGTTCTAGAATCCACCTAGACTGTACTTCTGGCAGAAACTTTTGTACTAACCAAAGAGACGTGCGACATTGTCACGCATGAGCTGTCGCTCAAATACAAGATCCGGTTTTATTTGGAGAGCTAAAAACCTTGGATTATCGTGCTCGACGCTCTTTGAGCTCATGTAGCTTGACGCTGACGAGACACTCCTCGTGCTGATGCGCGAATGAGAACGAAGGGAAACATTTAAACATGGTCGTGACGACTTTTCGGTGGATTTGGGCAGTTGACCATCGAGATGGGCGTATGTGACTGGCACAAACCAATCTTGCACTTCGATACGAGGATAAAGCTCAACCCGTATCCGATAATCGCGAAGACCTTTTCGTGCCTGTCGTGCCGAGTCTGAAAATGAGTCAAGATCTTGAAAGAAACTGTGGTAGAACCTTTCGCAGAGGAGTTTCACTGCCGCACCAGATATGTTGTAGGACATAGCAAGTATCTTGAGAGAATTCTCCATCGAGAAGAGTCGACTCAAATTCTCTTCATTGCCTCCGAATGGATTGGCGGATTTACAAGCATTTAACACAGCGTAGGGAACTTGACGTCGGTGAAGTTCATCCGCAATAGCCTTTGCTGGGATCCCAACTAAATTGTTCTTTGCATCTTCCGAGTATCCTCGCAAGAAACCTTCATGCAAAAAGTGTAGATATGAGGTATTAGAACGTTGTTGATCTTGCCTATGTGGAGTTAGTGACATGGCGAACAGAAAAATGCAATTATGAGGACCTACTTATTCTGAATAGTAACGCGACCATGTACATCGAAGTGAACAATATCAAAGAAGCCCTTAGGACGCGAGTTGAGATGACTTTTGAATGCGTCAAATGTCCCAGGTCTCACTACCTCCAATGCTATGCTGTGGTATGATTTTCTCTCTTCAAGTGTAAGTTTCATGCGCAAGATTACGCTTATGGTCACCCCGAGATCTATATCATAGTAATGGCCATTGTTCTTTTCGAAGCTGCGAGCATACCAACAAAATGTTCACTCAGCCCTTTTCCTTCCGATAAGTTGCTTCTTCAGCAAGGGTGATTGTGGCAGGACCTCCGATAACATTATTTTGAGACGTGACCCTTCTGACTGTGATGATTCGGGCTTTGACTCTGGGCCACAGCTCCTGGTCTTCCAATTGCTCCCAGCGTATCCGGTGGATTGTATTCTCTGTATCCTGTTGGCTGCCCGACTCTCTGATCTCTATGATAATCTTCGCACGCTTCAAATTACCTGAAAACTCCCCGAGTCTCAGTCTTTTGAATAGCTCCTGCCCGTACTCATTTATCAAAATATCCGTCTTTGCTATCGCAGCATTGTATCTCCCTTCATTCAGCATTTCGTTGAGATATACCAAGCAAGATTTGTGGTCCGAAATCGAGCATGGGTCGTCGAAAGTACGCTCAAGCGGGTTCGGGATGTCATCAACTGTTATTTTGACGCGGTAGAAATGTCTCCCATCTTGAAAAGCTTTCTGACAAGTTAGTTGTTGAATGACTATATGTTGTGCTGGGTCTACTTTCTCTTTTGCTCCACTTCCTTATTTGATCCACTTATAGTTCTGCTGCCTAAATGCTTCATGTCTGCCTAAACCTTACACTCTTTATATAAACACCTTAGATAGCTACCTTTTACAATGCAATCAATTCTCCATGACCTTCAGTACCCAATACCCTTTCAACCCAATAAAAGCTTACATGCAAATGAATTTGTGAGCAAACTTGAAAATGAGCAACTCAGTCCAGTGGATCAGATATCTAGCTATCAATTCCCGGCTACGATGAACAACGAACCTGTCGAAATCCGATCAACTGATTCACCCAGAGTACCACTTACTCCAAGGCTTTTGATTTCTGAATCCGACGATTTCTCTTCTAGTGCTGGTAAGATACCTTTTATCATATTATTTGACTAATTTGGTTTCAAGCGAACAATGATAGAGGCATCTTTTGTTCTAGCTTCATCAAAAGAAATCCAAAAGTCTCGAGTAACCTATGAGGCATCTTTTGAGGCTAGAAATGAGCTATCGAATGCCGCTTGTCGTTTATCTTTCCGGTATGACTGAAACTAATAACCGACTTTCTGCAGAACAAGAACACGATAGCATTTTTCGACGGCGTACGGATAGTCCACGAAGGTCAAGGTTAGATGGCCGTCAGGTTTCGGAAGCGCCGCTTTCGGTATCTGATGTTATCGAGTGGAAAGGACGAAGGAAAACTAGACATGGCAAAAATGGTCACATTTTTGATTCGTAGTCGCTTAACCAATTGGGTGAACGAGATCACGTAAGTGAAATCATCAAAATATCAATATTTTGACCGTCATACTAAGAGATTGTAAGATCTTTATTATAGATGATTCCAACTCCATGTCATTTCACTGGAATGAAGTACAAAATACCCTTGAGGCCCTAACCTATATTTTAAAAGGTGTTGTCCCTGATGGAATCGACATATCCCTTGCTACTTCAAAGCAGCAACTCAACGGGATACGGTCGACTACGAAACTTTTAAGATTTCTCGATCAACAGAATGCGAAATTTCTCTTGGAGAAAAGAATGATGGACATCAATTCCAGTATTAGTCCCATCTTGAGGAAGCATACTAATGCGATGCGTGAATGGACTAAAAGTGGATCAACGAAGAGTCCTCGGTCCATCACTCTGTATATCCTGACGGATGGCATTTGGAAGGGGGACGAAAGCATAGATATAAATTTGGACTTACTTGAAAGGGATCTTAACCATTTTAAATACGGAGATCCGAATTCAGGGGTACAATTTATCACCTTTGGTGACGATCCAGTGGGTTCGAGTCACTTAGACCGACTAGATAACGAGCTTCGTGGGTAAGCAAATTTTCAATAATGTATGTTTTTTCTTCGCATCAATGTACTAACAATCACACAGATACAACATTGATGTCACACCATGTCGAGGAAACATCCGGAAGATGCTATTTGGGGTAGGTGGCAGTCAGGGTAGTGAGCAGAAAGATCGTTCGAAGAACCGCCTCCCAGCATTGAAGAATGGTATCCGACGAATCTCGACCACATTATCTATTAAGTCTGGATCAGGGGAGGCAAATGCTGAGAAGAACCTTGCGACCAATCGTGCCGCTGCTTTGCAGCTTAAACCCAGGAATCGAAGACTAGTTCAAGGGCTCTTCGAATTGACGAACCCTCCCCAGCCAACTCTAGAGTAAATCAACCCATATATTTTTTATTCCCTCCCAATTCTGACATTTCCGCTTCTAGTGCTCTATTTGTTCATGGACTTGATGGCGACAGAGAGAAAGACTGGGTGGTTCGCAATCGCAATACTTCTACCCAGATAAATTGGCCCAAAGATTTGATGTACCAGCGATTCCGTGACGTCCGAATCTTGACTTACGGAAACGATTCTGCTCCATGGCACTCTTCATATCCAATCAAGGATGTCATTACTTCACAGGCCCGTGTTCTACTTGAAAGCCTCGTTAAAGTCCGGGAGCATACACCGGGCAGACCATTGATACTTGTAGCGCAGGGTACTGGCAGTCTCCTAACAAAGAGTGCTCTTCTTCAGTCACATCTATCTCTCGACGCAGACGCAACAAAAGAAAAGGCAATCAAACTGTCGACTACTGGGCTGGTTCTATTGGACCCCCCGGATCTACAAATTTCAGGCGAATCGATAGTTCCAGCGATATTAGAGTCCCATGTGGTGGGAGAGTGGTAAAGAAGCCAGGAAATCCACGCCCAAGGATGCGGTTTGGTCGAAGCTCCAGATGGAATCATTCCAAAGTATCTCTGAATCCTTCTCTATAAGACACTTCCATACCTGCAAAATGTCTCATGAATCGTATAAACCTTTCCTGGTAAGCTTCTGACTTAATTTGCATACTTGCTACTGACCATGCAAATAGCCTAGTACTAATTTAACACGCCTACTGGAGGAGCCGAAAAACATTGGCGACAACTTTGAAGCTACGAACAACTCGAGGTTTAGCAAATCATTTGAGGTGGATAGGGTGAATAATTTCGGAAGCGAAGAGGACCAAGATTACCAAGCGATCATACAAGTATTCGAGGACCTGTATCACAAAGCCAGTGACGAAAGCAAGTCTCATTGGTCAACTTACGCAATGGATAAAGGTAAGCTTTCGATTCTCAAAATGGTCATGGATACTACTACTAATTGTATCAAAAAGCATCCGTGGGGTCAAATGAGGTGGGATTTAATAGCTCCGAAGTGGTGAAGATACACCCACCTCGCAATGAGCATTTTACTGGCAGGTACTCAGCCTTAGATGCATTATATGCTGCACTTTTTGGCGCTCAAGTCAGCAAGCAATCAAGAGGAACTGCATCTACCGTGGAGATCTATGGCTCTGCAGGCATGGGGAAAACTCAACTCGCACTAGAATTTATCCATCGATACAACCACAAATTTTCGTCGGTTCTTTGGATTGATTCACAAAACCGCGCCTCTGTTGAAAGAGCGTTCTGTAGGATTGAGCGTAGGCTATCGCGAAGTCCAAACGACAATGCCGAAGCAACACAAGCTTCCAGAATGAATGTTAGTTCCTCTTCGGAGTCAACTAGTAGCGCTGAATCTGCGAGGAGCTCACATCTAACAAGACACCCAAAACGGCAAGCTTTGACCTCTTGTTCTACGGACTTAGTAAAAGCATGGTTAGCGAAGGAAAGTAATTCGCTTTGGATGATGGTTTTCGACGGTGCAGATGACGAACAAAAGTCATGGATCCAAGAATTCTTCCCCAATACCAAGAACGGCCATATACTCCTTACGACTCGCCATCGTGGTCTCTTGAAAGGCAGTACTAATATACATCTGGATCGTATGTCGGAGGAAGATGCTGTAAAGCTTCTACTGGGTTATTGCCCTGGTAGTAAGAGCTTTCTTAACATACCATTTATATCCTTCGCTGACACCGGAATAGCTGACAGACTGACCACTTTGGAGCTCGTGAGGAAACTTGACTACGTTCCACTATCCATAGCACAAGCGGGCAACTACATGAAATCCACGGATCTAAGTCCTACCGAATATCTCAATCGATTTGGAGGTGCTATGCATCGAGATTGGGATGACTATGCAACACGCATGAAATTAGTGTTTTCAACTTCCGTCAACGAGGTTTTTGAGACTAGCTACCAAGAAGTCAAAGCTAAGGACCGTGATGCTCTTGATTTACTGATTCTGTGCGCATACCTAGCAGCTGAGAATATCCCAGAGCTTCTCCTGGAAGCCATCTCAAAACTTTCAGGTATGTCTCTGCATCCTTGTTGTTCGCCATTAATGCGCTGACTCGGCTACAGGGCTTCGCTTAGACGATATAATTGACACCTTGTTCAATAATGGCTTCGGGCATAGGGAGGAGAATTTGCAAAGCTTCCGTATGCACACATTGGTTCAATCATGGCTTCGAAGACGGCATCCTCCCGATAAACAACAGGTACTCGTAAGCAGAGTTCTGACCGGTCTCGCGACTTTTGTTGAATCTTGGCGTATGCGAGACGAAAAGATGTTGCAAGGAGTCGAAACATTGCTCTTTAAACATATTGTTGCGTGTCTCTACCGGGTGGAGAACATCAAGAAATGCGACGTCAGCTGGTGTGTTTTAGGGGACGTCTGCAAACAACATAAACGGTATAGTGAGGCTACTAAACTCCTCGAAATGGGACTCTCGGATCCGGAAATCACTAAAAAGAAAGGCTGCTCGGATCGGCAGCGTCTGGGATTTGAGCTTGGCTCCCTCTATCAAGTACAAGGAAGGAGTAACGACGCAGAGGAGAAGTATGAAGAGATTTTGAACGAGTGCGAACAAGCCCCCCGATGAAAGTGGCAAACATGTTCGAGGTCAGCTTCTCCTCGAAATATACAAATCTCTATCTTCTGTCTATACTCGAATTGGGCGAACACAGAAGTCGATCACAATCTTAAATGATGGAGTGGCGAAGTTTAAAGCGCTATTCGGTCCCAACAGCTTTCAAACTCTACAGCTCCTTGATCTTTGCGCAGCAGAATACTACGATCAAGAAGATTACGCTCAAGCTGAACAACTCAGTCTTTGGATTGTCGCAGCCCAAACCCAAACATTGAAGAGGTTGTTACCGCTTATGGAGAGCATGGGGATGAAGGATGAAGCGAGGCAGTTGACGGTGCAGTGGAGTAATGGATTTGATGGCGCGGTCTAGGGAATAATAGGATGTGGTGCAAGGCGTTGGTGCTAATAGGATTCTTGTAAGTACTAGTGAGTAAAGGGTTTTAGACAAGATTTGTTATAATGATGGCCTTGAGAGCTCACTTCTCTGTTTGAATGCACTACCTACCTAGGTAGGTAGGTACGTAACAACCATTACGCAAAACAAAACATGCACGTTCATGGGTAATGACTGCAGAAGTCAACCTCGAGGTCGATATCAATGTGGAAACCAGTAAAATTTTATACGTATGTAAGACAGAGAACCGTCAAAGGAATTCCATGTTGTACGCAGGACTCTCCAAAGTCTCACAGAACACCCAACTTGGAAGTTCTGAATTTGAGTTCCAATGAAAGTTTATTGCGAAGGGCGAAGGTGAAAATGGGGAGGGGCGACGGCGAGGGGGGGGGCGGTTATACTCTGGACGAGATCACGTCGTGCCTTCCCTCCTTGGGTACCTACCTATAGGTACTCAGGTCTTGCAAGTTGGCATAGGTACCTACCTAGGTAGGTACGATGGCGCGATCCAAAATTTCAGTGCAGGTACCTAGGTATACCTAAGAATCTGGAAGGAACCTGGAACCTGACAAGACGAACCCACCTACAGTTCCTGGTCCCGTGACGTCAACTGGATTTCATTGACGGAAGGTGCCACCTCTCCACCCGACCTCGAATCTCGACCTGACCCTGACCTCGACCTTTCCACCTCAGGCTTACCTGCAGTCAGATGTCTCAGGTCGACCCAAAGACCCAACTCAACCTGACCTCCCGCCACTTTGAACTCATCTGTGGAGTGGACGGGAAGTGAGCGGTCCACGGCGCACCGGAGGTCAAAAGCACGACACAAGAGCACGGTTACTCCTTCCTTACCTTAACGTTACCTTAGAGGAAACCCCCTATATATAAAACGGTAGTAATACGATTGTACTCTGCAACCGTTGTGAATTTGCGCTCCGTGCCATGCCGTAGTGCTACGGTTACAATTTATAGGAGTTATTAGGTACAACCGTTATAACGCTCGCAACAGATGCAAATATCGCTAGTTACAAGCAAATCAACCGTCTATATATATATATCCGTTGCGACAAAGTTAACTAGCTACAAATATCAACGGTTGTTTTGCTTACAACCGTCTATATATATATCCGTTGCGACAAAGTTATCTAGCTACAAATATCAACGGTTGATTTGCTTACAACTAGCGATCTTTGCATCCGTTGCAAGCTTTACAACTGCTGCGCAACCGTTGCGCAGCCGTGGTACAACTATTACAATCGCTAACCAGTTATAATATATAACTAAGGTAGTTGCAATTTATAACAGTATTACTACGGCTACAATTTTTTTTACAACGGTTCTAAATTTCACAACGGTACTACTACGGATTCTAAAAGGGGGGTTTTCCTCTAAGGTAATCACAGTGACTTCAAAATACCTTCTTTTCCACCTGCACCTCCCTAGGTACCTAGGCAGATAAAATCTTCAAGACGTGGGCAAAGTTTTTCGCAATGATTGTAACCCCCATCCATGCCGCCCAAAGTTCAGGTGTTCAGAGGTTTTGGTCTTCCTGGTGTGATGCGTAGCACTCCGATCAATGTCCGTTATCAAGGTGGTAAAGTGAAACATATGTAGGGCCAGATATGTGTCCCTGAGGTGCTGTCAAGGCTGAATTGGGAAAGATGCCTACCTATCATTGCAACGTACGGGATGGTACAGGCGATGATGAATTCGGTGGAGTCTGATAGAGGTGTAGCTTCATTACTGTTTTTGAGATACTCATATGTTATAATTTAGGTATGGTTGAGTTAGATGCTCATTTGGACAAGTGGTGATTTATGGCAATCACCTCTCTTTGGACGCGAGGTGTTTTGTGGAGGAGTTCCAATATCATGGAAACAGATACATTGAAATAGACTGATGATTATTTCCCCATGGCGCCGTTTTAGGTCAAGTTCCTTTGGAAATCCCATTCTCTTGCAAGTCACCTTTCTTCAAATAAGTAGTATTAGACGTTATTCAGGGAGTTCAGAAGAAAATAGACGGTATTTGTTTCTTGGCATAAGGAGATCCTGATCTAATACTTTCTGAGCCAAGATTCTTGATTCCCGATTGAATGAAACAGTGAATGAAACTTGTATTTCGCAAGCATTTACTCACTGCTATAAGTTCAAGTCATGTACTAAAGCGAGCAACAAAAGTAGCTCAAAACTAGATCTTCAAATAGGCTTTTCTTGTGTCATGAAACCAGCCCTAAAAGTAACCTGATAGTGGGACAGGAATAAGATGAGAGAAATGTAAGGTCCTACCGAAAAACTTTGTTATTTCCTCATATCTAGTATCCGCCTAATTAGTGGAAGTATAATAACTTAATGACTTCGATCGTCTTTTGTACTTGATACTAATAAAGCGTCGCATATCTTTCTGGGAAGTATTGAAACAGTACGGATTGTGTGAGGTTCTATGTTTTGATGAAGTGTGTGAAAAGTTTCAAATATTACAACACAAAACAAATCAGATAGAGACAAGAGTATTTCCTGTTTTTCACTCAAATATTATCTTCATAATACTTCTCTAAAACTTTCAAATAATTAAAAATTCGCCTGAAAATAAAAGCGTCTCAAGTCACTAAAAGCGCTGACCACTGTCTTCCGCTAGTACGTGGATGGTGAATGGAGGACAGAACATTCCTGATTCATCCCCCCTTTATCTTGTCGGCTAATTTGCTGAGCCACAAACAACACAAATCCTAATTTTACTCCCAAACGATCTACCAAGACAACCACAACCCCTCAACTGCACAATTACTCAAGCACACAGAACCATAACAATGGCAGCAATGAACCTCAACAATATGCCTATCATCAAGCTCATCTCCTCGGACACCCTAGACCCAGCTGTACGTCTGTTTCCTGGGGTGGTGGAGCTTTTGCGTTTCGTCCCACCCCAGGCTGACTTTGTCGCTGCTGTAAGTTACTTTATTTGAATCATTGAGTGTAACACGTATAAATTGGTCTGAACGTACAGAATATATTCTAACAAACAATGCGATCTCTTAGCCCGTTGTTCCTGCTGCCCTCGCTACCACTGCTGCTGCTGCCGCTCCAAATGCGCAAATGGCTCCAGTAGCATCATCTTCCGCTCCAGCCTCGCAAGCTGTTGTATCTCCGCCCTCAATGGGCAACGGAAGTGCTGCTGGAGCCCTGGTTTTGTCTGCGCCTGCTGCTGCTGCCCCAGTCGCCCAACGACCAGCCCGCCGCCGAGTCCATAGACACCCACTTGAAGAAAAAAAGAGCACAAGCGTGTCAGGCGATGACCGCCGTCGCTTGAGAGAGGCGTTCGCTCAGAACGATCGTCCCACCAAGCAACAGCGTCTTGATCTCGCGCGGCGCCTCCGGCTCAGAGATAATGTTGAACACGGCGCCAGTATCATCAGTGTACGCTCAATTCTTCTGAAAAAATTAATCCCGGTCTCAATAATTCTCTAACACCAACAACAGGTACAGTTTTCTGAATTCCGCCGTGGATAAATGGAAAGGTTGAACCATGGGTAACAGCCCTCTAATACACTACCACTACTTTATGAATACAAGCTGACTTGTCGAGTCGTTCACCTCAGATGTCGGCTCTCTCAGCTAATGTTCCCTTTCTCCTCCTCGACCATATCCCTCGTATCCTCTCAATCCAGCTCATCGACCATTGTGCCCCCTACTTCAAGCGGCCCTGTCCAGGCAACAAACAACATTATCAACCAGAAGACCGACTCGTCTAGATCTCTCTACCAGATATTTGTGAGTCTGCGTAGTCGGTTAGCCTAGGCCCCCAGTTTTGGTTGACAAATAGGTGGCTTGTTGCAGTGGGAGCGAAGTTGGAGCGAACACAAAAGGGGAGAGCTAGTCATGTTGGTACACAGGTTTCAGGTTCAATGTATCCAAGCGATGTTACTAGTGAGCCTTATATGCCGTCTTATCTTGTCATTGGGAAAGTCATGTTTTCTTTGGGATGTTATTTCTGGGTTCTTTTTCGGGGTGTCCTTGTCTTTTGCGCTGCTTTCGAGCAGTCAGTCATTATTTTCGAGAATCAAATGGCACCTTCGATTCTTCTTCAAAGTAATGAATCTTGAAACGTGTGAGAGAGAATATTTTATTCGTGACCGCACTCTGCCAGGCGAATACAGTACTCGACGATTAAAATACTTTTTCGCTTCCTGATCCTTGAAGCAGCTGAGATTTTGATACATGTAGGCTAACCTACACAAAAGGCTGTCAAACCGCCTTTGATAATGATCTGGCGAGAGTGCTTTCCATGCATCGACAAGTCTCCGAGGCGTGCCGCTCAAATCATATATTTTGCCCAGTGGATTCCGCCAAGTTCATAAAGAACAGTATTATGTGGGGATGGGAACAACTTGAGGTAACCATAAATTGATACAATAGCTACAAAAGTAAGGAGCCGAAATGCTGGATGTCCAAATTTTAGTCAAGAGACACCAAGCGATGTCAACAAAATGATTACAGCTCCGATTATCTCTACTGGAAGTCTACAACACAAAATCCCGATGCTTCAAAGGTCGTGTTTGAAAGGTTTATCCTGTATAAAGACTCAGGAATACCTTAATTTGCCTCTTTGTGTGTCGTTTCTCTTTCTGGGTTGAGGATAGTCTTGGTGAAGACACCCAAGCTTAGATTCATAATCCCAATATAGTTAGCAAGGAGAGGTATTCCGCCACTAAGTAATTCAGTCTGGCTACCACTTACCCCACTTACATACACCGCATCCGGCTGAAGAATCTTTATTCGTAATTGGTCCTGGTATGTGATTTGTTGTTGGAATAGCATGCATATACAGGGTATTGATGCACACTCTGCTCACACTCCTGGCGCTACAGTACCTGCGAGCCTGCATACAGTTGCATACAGCCACCATCAAAGTGAAATGGTGTGGTATCAAAAATACTGATGTCAATTTTCTACTCAGATTATATTTGTACTAGCATTCATAAAAAGTATATCAGCACGGGATTTACTTACCTTTCCTTTGTGTTTGATTATTCATACACTGTTTCCTAATAATGGGGCACTACAGCATATATTAGCTAGGAGTTTTATGCAACGGAATGATTTGGTTAGCTTCTGGGAGATCGTATATCGATATGATCATAGGATTTTGCGATCTTGACTTCTCATCTTTATTTCATTGAAGCCCTCGTTATAGCCTTCTTGCAATCGTGAAATTTCACGGCATTTGGGAGGTAAGCTTCCTTTCACGCGTCGTTTCCTGTCTTATTGTAGAAAGTTTCTTCACTAACAAACCCCTACGACATTGCCCGGGTATTATTAGACGTGCTTCATATGCACGAAATCTCGGGTGTGTGGGGTACAATTTCACAAGCAGCCTCCCCATACGGCGCAGTAATTGCATCCAATGACTCGAGTAATTTCAAAGGTGTTGGTGGCACAGTAATTTGATGTTACCATTCCCATAACTGCGCCCTACTCGATTGTCCAATCAACTACTCCTGAATTAGTACCTGTGGTAGGCAACTGCCTCCTTATTTTGACTCCTCGCCCAGTTTTGGTTTCATCTTGAATCCCTTCAGAATCCCTTCTTTCTGTTCTGTTTTTGAACCTATTCTTCAATTTGAGGAACAATGCTTTCGTTCAATTGTCACAACCTTCCTGCATCGTTGATGTGTGAGTGCGCTCGGATCTATCTTGACATCAAATGGGGTTTTAAGTCTCTGAAATCCGTCAGGTTCTCGTCTAGTGAGTTCAGTTTCATTGCACATCACTACGCTGAACAACGGTTGAGAAAAGGCTGACGGACTAGGTACAATACGAATAACATAACCGAACAAGTTCGACACCCGTGTATCGTTCTTCGAGGTGACTCTTTGGCCTCAAGAATACGATAGAACGATCAGATCCTTAAAACGACCGCAGTATAAGAGAATGCCAGAGTGAAAGTGGAGAGAACCAATTTGATCCTTCTCAGCAAGCCGCAAACAAGCGACTATGTATATCCGCTAAGGATATCTAAAACCCGCGATATTCATTGAGTTACTAATGCGTCAGTCAATCCTGCTATTGGGACTCTGCACTCAATATCAAAGGGCTTCTGGCGCCGTGATCGGGCATTCAAACGACCCTTCCCTCAGTCAACCCAAGCTCCAAAGAAGACAGTCAGCTGCGACTGCAACAGTAACTCAAACACCAACACCTTTGCTAAGGACCGTAGTCTTCTCAAGTACTCGATCCTCGTCAACGACTGTCATAAAATCGGTCTCCTCCAGTATCCCACAAGGAGTCTCCATCGCACAGAGTGCCACCAATGACCCAGCACCTCATATTCCCGCCACGACCATACCTCATTTGACATTCAACACACCCATTAACAATATAAATCAAACAACAATAACCACACTTTCTCTGCGGTCAACCCAGCAAGATTCCTCAAAAAATAACTCTCACTTCGGGACACGCCAAAAACAAATCCTAGCGGTAATTATCGGGGGATTCATCGCCTGAGTCATTTTTATCTATCTCCTGGTATCAAAACGCAACTTCGTCGCTGTACTGTTCCATAAAATTTCACTCAAGATGCCGGGTCTTTGCATAAAGATCAAGTCGAAATCTGGCGGAAACCGCAGTTCAGGTTGGTGGAGTAAACTACCGTTACCCAGATTTGGAGTGGAGGAGTTACCCGCCGGCCGCCAGTATATGACAGTGGAATTGCCAGCTTCAGATGTACATCCTGTGTTCGAGTTGCCTGCTAGTAGCATACATTGAGGAAATGAACACAATGGAGCGCCGGATAGAGATAACTTTCGAAGTAATACCGGCTTTGTCGAAGAACTTATCGCTGAGGAACCGAAAGATTCGAAGGGCAATAGTAGCACACAAATGCAACAAGCTCTTTCTCATCTGGGAGAACTCGATTGTAATCATAAGATGGGAAACCTAGAAGCCATGGAAAGTCTAACAAGCGAAGAATCGCCAATGTTGAAATCTCAATCGCAAGAACTAGATGGCAGTTCTACAAGAGGAACAACTGAAGCCAACGCAGAACAGCTCCTTCCTTCCACTTCATTGAAACCAAAAAGAAGGGAAACATTGCCACCACCACCTCTTCTACCCCGTCCAACAAAAAGGACAAAGGTACCAGAGGTTGACTTTCGCCTAATCTCACGCAAAGGCTCGACTACGCTACTAACCTTGGATTTACCCACCTCGCCCATCGGTTTGTCACACTGTCTCGATCTTTTTCCAACTGGAATACCCGAAGAAACAATAGCACCAAAAAGAACTCCTCCCATAGTACCATTAAGACCAGTGAGATTTAGAAAGAAGGAACCAACCAATGATGAGGAAACCATTCCGCCGGAAGTCACAGCAATTCCACCGCCTCCTTCTCCGATGAAAGACAACGTGAAACCTGAATTGTCACCTAGACCTATTTCTTCGCCTGATCCTGAATTTGCTGGGGTTCCTGATACAGCGGGACCAATTTTCAGTTCCAACTTCTCTTTCTCCTCGCCCACATTCGCAACACTTAGCGATTACGAAATCCATTCACAAAAAAGACGCCCCATCCCCTCACCATCTCCCATTAATCCCACAATAAGCGCCAATAAAAATTCCATCGCAAGTGCTAATGTTGGAGCTGAAATCCCAAAATTCACGGCACCTCCAAGTCACATACCTCCTCCTCCTCCTGAATCAACACCAGAACAATCAACCGCTCTATCAAAAGGATATAGAAGAAACAAGCCCATCCTGACCGAAGCAGAAACAATAAACATCTCACCAGATATTAAAGTTCCACACGCCTCACCACCACTTTCGCCCAAGCAGCTAAACAAATTCGTCCCTTTGGTTACGTTTACGCCTCCTGCTGCTCATCAACGACCTTTAGACCAAGACCTACCGACCGTCTCCACGTCACAGAGCAACAATCCTACATACCCACCACCTCTTCTCTCTTAGGCCCCAGCAAATAACAACGCGATATCGAATGTGAAATCCAGGGCTTCGTCGTAATTGAGTCACAGAGAACTAGCTGAGTTGGCGGGAGCCTTTGCTCCTACCCATCCTGGGTTAATAGGTGATAATACGGGTGGGGAGATGGTCAGAGCGTGGGTTTATCGATAGTCGATTGTTTCTACAGATTGATGTGGGAAAAGGGAAAGGCGACTGGAGATATTCATTCCAGTTACGAATTAATAAATTGGGAATCTTTGAAACGGGGCTATAGGAGCTTCTGGGATAAAACAATAGAGATGCAGTATTGTTTAAAATGTGTAGTAAGTAATAATATGTAGATTTTCTTGGGAAATTCTATTTATTATATTATATCTAGGAATATATGAAGAATATACCCACCTTTGTTTGGAATACGCTAACTAATCCCAAAGTAGCTAAACAGGGAGTCAAAATCAGGCTAGCAGAGTCGCAGACTATAATCTATGTGAAGAGAGGGGTTTAGCAGAACGATGTCCGAGGAAACCTCCACAAAATAACCATTTTACACAAGAACAAAATGGTCTTTGATTCCCGTAGTTTCCTTACGATTAAAAAGCTAAAAGTAAGATCTTGGGGTATTTAACTTATATATAAATCGCTAGACTAATCTATCCTTTCAATTCCTCTTCCCCTTAGAGTTTTGCCACTGTAATCCCTATGCGAATGATTCGCCCAAAAGTCATTTTATTTACCCCGATAAACATCGCTTAATACAAGTAAACCAATTCCCTAATAAGATTCACAAACCATTCTATACTTTGCTTGAATGAAAACTTTTCTGTATATTTCATAAGTAAAACATATCTCTTAAATCCAACTATAGTAGAAGCGAATGTATTGATGAGTTTTCGTCGCTTCTTGACAGCTTGCCCACTACCCACTTTTTACAAGTATATAATCTGTGAATGCTCTGTATAATACTGATACAATGGCTGACCCCCACGCAGAAAAACAGAGGGCTAAGAAATCCAAAACTTTCCTGGGAAGGAACTGCGAAAAGTACGTTGGTTTACGATAAATAACGATTAAGAATTTACAAGAGGTCAGTGAGTTAATCATGAAAAAGCGACCAGGAAACTGGAAAACATATCCACCATCTTTGAGAGAGTTACTGGTCTCAACTATCACTTTACGCAAAATAATGATTAACAAGAGGTTCGTCATCCCTACTTCTATCTATTCACTAAGAGGTCCACCCACAATCCATGCCCCAAACCTCAGGCCCCAACAAATTATTTCGCTCCCGCCATCGCGGGGCATCACCTCCAGCTCCCCAAACAAAAAAGTACCCCTCAACCCCAACCACCAAAAAAAACCTCTCACCACCCAACACTCCCCCGTCTTCCAAAATGTCCAAATACGGCGTCCTAGTAATGGGCCCAGCCGGCGCCGGAAAAGTACCACTTCCCCCCCTCACTCTCAACCCATCAAACCTAACCACCCCCCAGTCCACCTTCTGCACCGCCCTAATCACGCATCTAAACCACAACCGCCGCTCCTGCTTCTACATCAACCTCGACCCCGCCGCCGAATCCTTCACGCACGAACCCGACCTCGACATCAAAGACCTAATCTCGCTCGAAGACGTCATGGAGGAGATGGGGCTGGGTCCGAACGGAGGTCTGATCTACTGCTTCGAATTCCTACTCGAGAATCTCGAGTTCCTGACCGAGGCTATTGAGCCGCTGACGGAGGAATACCTGATTATCATTGATATGCCGGGACAGATAGAGCTGTATACGCATATCCCCATCCTGCCGGCGCTGGTGAAGCATATCACGAAGACGGGGGCGTTGGATGTGCAGCTTTGCGCGGCGTATCTGCTCGAGGCGACGTTCGTGGTGGATCGGGCGAAGTTTTTTAGCGGGACGTTGAGCGCGATGAGTGCGATGATTATGCTGGAGATTCCGCATGTGAATATACTCAGCAAGATGGATTTGGTCAAGGGACAGGTTTCGAAGCGGGAATTGAAGAGGTTTTTGGATCCGGATACGACGTTGTTGGATGAGGGTGTGAATGCGGGGGTTGATGATGGGCAGGGAGAGGTTGCTGATACGGATGCGTTGATGGGGGGCAAGAGTTTTCAGAGGTTGAATAAGGCGGTTGCGGGACTGATTGACAGTTTTAGTATGGTTTCTTATTTGAGACTCGATGTGCAGGATGAGGATAGTGTGGGGGCTATTCTGAGTTATGTTGATGATGCTATTCAGTATCATGAGGCGCAGGAGCCCAAGGAACCTAATGATACTGCTGAATTGGAGATGGAGGATGGTGATTGAGTAGTGACCTCTGGTTTGTTTACTTGGGCTCAATCTGGTATACCTGGGCTCAATCCAGTTTAGATTTGGGTCTGATCTTTTTCAGGAGTTTGGTACTGGAAATATGGGGTAAAAGGTGCATAGCGTTGGCGTTATTTCATGAGAGTCGTCTCGATAATTCAAGAGATACCATATGATCGTATCTCATCCAGTCCAATCCTCTCAGACCGCTGGAGATTCACAGACACAGTAGTTTCTCACCACTGGCACATCATAACCTCCACCAAAACAAACCCCCTCTCCAAAAAAGACAGTTACTACCGCAACTCACTCCCCCCGTTACTGCTAGCCATATAATCTCTACCCCCAAACTCCCCACCACCCTGCCCCTTCTGATACCTCTCATACTCCCTCACCCACACCTCACTAACCACCCCCACCCACCCGGCAATATCCCCCACCGTCCTCTCGAGCCCCCTCTGATAAACCAACGCACCCACCAACCCAATCCCCGCCCAGAACACCAGTCTCATCACCACCCACACCCAGAAGGCAATCACCCTCCGTATAAACGCCAACACCTTCAGCGCCACAAAGAGGATGAACAAAAAGACGACGACGGAGACGATGGCGGGCTGTTGCTGGGCGTATTGCAGGGCAGTGTTCAGGGACGGTACGAGGAGCGGGTAGGTGGTTTGACGGAGGGTGGTGATGGTTGTGAGGACGGGTGTGAGGACGGGTTGAATGTAGGGTTCGGAGGTTTGGTAGGCTTGTAGAAGGTAGGGTGTGTATTCTTTTTCTCTGTGTGTTAGCTGCTTGTTGGCATTGGAGTGGGAAGGACAGACTACTGACCTTGGAGGAGATCCATGGTTGGGGACGGTGTGCGCGGATGCGCGGGGTTTAGCTCGTATGTAGAGCTTTTCGTCTGTTCTTCGTGGTATCGTACAAGTTGTGCAAGTTGTGGGAAAAGTTGGGACGGTGGGCTCGTGCGAGGGTGTGAGGATGGTGTTGACGAAAGCTCTAAGCTCTTGTTGTTCATTTTTGGAAGAGGAAATCTGGGGTCGCGACTGGGATATATCGGACTTTGTGGCACGTGAACCTTAAATTGTTTCTGGAAAGTGCGAGTCTTGGGTGGTCCGCCGGTGTTGCTCTTTCTTCGGCATACAACATTTCTTTTTGAAGAAGAGACACTTGGAAATGTCGTAGGAGGCTGATTTTCTTCATGTCTTGCAGCGGAAAGCTACATTTGACCCGCTTACTCCTGTCTCCTTTTCCCACTTCAATCCAAGTAAACACCAAGGCAGTGTTACATTGAAACAAGTGGTAATCATTCCAACCAACCGGGTATTGATTCTGGCAAAAGGACTTTTGCCGAACTACGATTTCATTATATCCTCGTGCCCTGGAAGTAGATTCCTGTATTAGTATATTAATATTGCTACAGTAGATTGCTACGGTACAGAGACCTGGTCAGCGGCTATTACTCTGTCCGTACTACTTATAAAGAATGATCAGACCAAACTAAACGTCTGGCACAAGAAAGAAACTCCATTGTCCTATATCTAGGCTATTAAGAAGTAAAAAGCAACAGTTACTTTAGATTATTTGTATGATCCATTTTAGTTGTGTACGAGTATGGCTTTTAGGGAAATCTTGTTCTAATCCAGGTGGTACATACAGAGTATTAACCACATCTTACAGCAACCACGACCCCATAACAAAAGACAAGATCTCGCAAATCTTCATTAAATTACATCATCTCAACTGATTCTCTTCTACCCAACCAACAAATTATATAACTAAGAGCGAAAAAGCCTTCGCAATATCCAGAATGCGCCACCGCTATGCTTCGCCAAAATCCAAAGGCCAATCCCCCCAACTCATACCACTATTCCCATCCCGCGAGAACACCGTCTCGATCCTGTATATCTATCCAACCCTACCCATTCCCATTACAAATATCATCGCTTTCGTAGGTATCATCATACTAGGTCATCAATATCATCGTCATCCCATCCCAGTGATTTATATATCGAGTCACTTTGTTGCTGTAGGGTCTTCATCGTACTACTTTCCACCATTTGAATAATCTCCTCCACTCCCACCTTCCTGCTATTTTCCTGGTCAAACTTTGGGGAAGATGCTGGATGTCCATGGTCAAAATTGGTCGAAACCGACCTGTTCTTCACTGGTGTTTCCTGAACACCACCATGCGCGGCCCAAGAAGCAGGGGCTGCTTTCACAGCTGAATCAGGAATGGCCGCGAAGAGTTGAGCACTCGAACGTCGTATATGACACGGCGATAAAGGAGGAAGTACTGGTTCTCTGTCACGGCCGAGATCCATCATACTAGATGGTCTTGACAAGCTCTTGCGGGTTGGCGTTGCTTGGATGGAGGAGAACCGTGGGTTCCTCGGTGAAGCTTTTAGGACACTCGACTGTGGTATTCGTAGGGCGCTTGATGCCGGAACAGTATCCAACTCTTTTTCGCGTGTCTTTTGGTGAGATTGCTGCTGCTGGCGCTTGGAGAAGACATCTCTGGATCGATTCGTTTTTGGTGTTGCGGAAATCTGAACACCCTGGAAGAGGGGGTTTCTTACGGGCTTCTTGGATTCTACAACTTCCATTAGCAATAAGTCAAGATTAAGCCGGAAAAAGAACTTACTTCGTGGATGAACAGAGGACGTTGACCGCCTTTCGGCAGTCTCAACCATAGACTTTGCAGTAAGTTCCCGGTTAGGCTTCTTCAATGCCGATATAGCGTCCTTGAGTTCTGCATCTATCTTTGCCTGTTTACTCTCTTTCGTCGTTTTCGAAGAAACAAGACTTCCCAAGTCCACCTCCCTGCGAGCGAGTTGCTTCGATTTAATAATTCCTTGGGAATCCGCGAATGGAATTCCCGACAACGATGGGGCTTCACTGTTCTCTCGCTTAAATCCCGGAATGGATGCAGATCGCAACAATGAGATGCCCCTTTCAGGACCTCGGGATATGCTTCTCCTTTCTCTTTCGTCTGTCAAAATACGCTGCAAGCTTTTACGTGGTTTCACTGGCACTGGCCGCTTTGTCGCGGCACCTGGCCGGGCTGGAGCCCCAGAGAAACTGGCTGATTTCGATACTCTTGGTTTTGGTGGAGACATGGCCACGGGACCTCCCAGTTTTCGATTGATGATAGCACATCGCTCCGGGAGACGAGCCGAAAAACTGTAGAGGTTAGACCAGCACAGCGGTTTGAATCATGACAAACCTACAAAGGGGCGATTATTTCGACACAGAAATCACGGAGAATATTATCGGTGTGTCTTGGTCCATCGGTTGCACCAACAGTCTCATGTGTTTGACTATCCCTAGAGGGTGCGGCTCCGCCAATTTCGAGCTGAATCGATTGCCAAATGCACAATCGATCAATATGCACATCAAGTAGCACTGACAGGAAATCAGACTTCCTCTTTTTACTTGACTTCTCTTTTGCCTGTGGCGTCTCAGATTGAGGAAGGGTCGAGGGTAAGCCATCGTCTTCCTCTGGCTTGACTACTAGAGGCTGAAGTGCAAGCACTTCCAAAATAATAATTAACTGGAGTTGTGTTTCTCTAATACGAAGTTGAGATATCCGGCTCTTGGTGATTTCGTCTCTTGAATTGGCAGGACCTCCCGTGTCCGCGTCATCATCGTGGCTTGCCCACCATTGGCGAATCAAATTCTCCTCAGATGGATAAAGCCCGTTTTTCCCCGGCTTAATGTTTTTCGAGCTCTTTCTCTTTTTCGCTTTGGGGTTCTCATTGGCACTATCTTCGATGTCTATCATAGAAACGCATGTTGGTACTCCGTCACGGTATTTCTTGTCAACTTGTGTGGTTGACAAAACAAGGCCCTCTAAAAATGTAACAAGGTCGCTCATTTCAAGGTTAGAGTCGTAATCCAGGTGAAAAGCCGCCCGGGCTCGAGATAAAGGGCCTTTGGCAAAATAAGCCAGGGACGCCTGTACAGCATTAGCATTGTACGTGAAGTTGGATGGCAACAACATACCTTGGAAAGATAAAGTGCTTCCAGGTACTGCGTCCGGACATTATCAAGAATTTCTGTGGATGTAAGTTGAACATGTGGTTTTTCTACAACCGGGACATCCACGGGCGCATTCAATAGCTGTGACTCTGTATTTTGAGCTTCCAGAGGTTGTGAGCCCTCATTGGCTGGCTGGAAGTCGCTCGACATGGCGGTGGATGGTCGTTTCACCATGGACTGAAGTGCCTCTATTGCTAATCTCTTCTCTTTATCATATTTGCGTGTTTCCGAAGTGGTTATGGGAGCTGCGTTGTGTTGAGTCGGGACTAAACCAATTCCAAATCCCTTCTCTGGTCCCCTTGGCACTTCTTGCCATGATGCGACCGAAGCCGTCCTTAATTGATGTAAGTTAATCCATGATCCGAGTCGACATAAAACATATAATCCCCGGTCTTCTCTCTCTACCGCATATAAAGTTCTCCCATCGTCAAGTCGCGCGATCAATACCATTGGCTCATTACCCATCCGCTCCTCCAATTCTAACAATTTCACATGCGTTTCGAACAGTCTGGATTGAGGAAGAGCGCTTGCTGAAGGAGTAAAGTCAAGATATGCGAGAGGTAGACAGGACCGAGGTAGTAACATGAGGGGTTGGAGAGTTCGCGGCTTTACGTATACCGTGGTGGGATATGGCTGGTGGTTGTGAGCTACCATACTTTGCTTTGCGCCAGGCAAGGAGATAGACAATTGCTGACCTTTACTACAAATGTATCTCTTAACAAATCTTCCATGGTACTGCCATCGCGCTTCCTCTTCTTGGCACCCGAGGAACTGGGCAGACACGGGGCATCACTCATGTTGAGCGAGTGATCTGAAGCTGGAGTAAGAATACCGGAACGCGTTGAGTGGTGGTGACACGCGTCGGACAGTGGTAGGTCATATTGGCTCGACATGATGGAAGGCAAATAGGAATATGAAGTATGTTTGTCATGAGCTCATGATACCCGGGTATAGGGAATGATCACTCAATTGCACGTAAGGCTGGTGTAAAAGTGGTCGAGGTAGGTATGATAGTCAGATATGGTTCAAGGCGTCGTGCACGGGACTGGTTGCGGTACAGAAAACGCGTCAAGAAATGGCTGCGCGCGACCGAAAATTGAACTCGCCAAGGTCGAATCGGCATGCGACAGAAGCCGATTCGGCAGCGCTCCGAGTGTGGGGTAAAGGTGCCCGTGCACCTGTACCAATCTCATCACGTAATCAAGCCCATGACGTTTTGCGAGCTCAGGTGCTGCTTGTTGAATCGGGGAGTGGGATGGGCGGACCTGGAGTCTACAAGGTACCTATACGTTATATTGTAGTCTCATAAGCTAGCGGTGTGTGCAGGTGTCCTTCGGGAGGTACGTCTTCTACCTACCTGGAAGTAATACAAAGAACAGCTTAAGCTAAGTTCTTTACCTAAACCTAATCAAGATTTAGTATATGATTATATATAATAAAGAGAAGTACTTCTATTACTAATTCAATAGGTATTAATCTTTCTAGAAATACCTAGATATTGATCTTTCTAGAAATACCTAGGAAATATATAGGTAGTCACGTTCTAGTCGTGTGACTATATATCTCCTTAGTCAAATTTAGTACAATTAATAGCTTCGCAGTGCCAAGGTGTCAGAATTGACCTGCATTTATGTAGGTACGTTAAACAATTCTACGCGAGGGTGCTTAATCCTGGTCAAGAGTTCCGCCGGGCGGTGCAGGAGATAAAGTAGCCGCTGCCAGTGCCAGTGCCAGTGCCAGCAGTTCCCGTCGCACTAACGGACGAAATCCTTAGCATGCGTGGCAGCTGGAGGCTGGTATCAACCGTTGCCATGTCAGAGTCACGTACCTACGTACCTACATACCTACAGTACATACAGTGCCTACTAAGTTCACTGTCCAATAGATATTCTCTAGTCCAATGTAAGCACTCTCGCTCTCGCCACGTGCCTGATCCCGCAATCATCGCAACTGGTGCGGTAGCGGTACTCGTCATTCTTACTATAAGAGCCTCAGGCCTGAACAACGAGGAACGAGTTAGCAGAGCCTCTTACGCCAGCTAGCTAGTACTAGAGACCATATAAGGCCTATAAATCGTATATAGTAGGGTAGTTAAGTAGGATAGTGGAGTAGTTAAGTAGGATAGCGGAGTAGCTAAGTATATACTAGTAAGGGCGATAATACCTAAAATTACAAAATAATAAAAACGCTAGTATCTTTACTAAGAAAGTAAATATCGAAAAGATAATAGTACTAATAGAAAGCCCTAGATTTATAGATATAATTTTATACTAAGCTTATAATTTTTAGTTAACTTTCACCTACTATACTTATAGAGTAGCTAAGTATAAAGTGGATACTAACTAGGTATATCTGACTAATAATCGTTAATTACCCTTTTAGGTAGTTAACAGGGGGGTACTAGCTAGCTGGCGTTAGGGGTTCTACGAGCAGCCGCAGGCGTCTGTGCTCGCCAGGCCCGCTTTAAATTAGGATGGGTACTCGTACAGGCAAGGGGAATTGCCCATGAACCCCGCCGGGACTTTCTTTATAGAAGTACGAAGTCAATTACTTAGTACCAACGCATCACCGCCGCTGCAGCTTCAAATTTCCCCGAGGTTCACCAGACGCTTTCCTGGCCGCTCACTGGCTCGAGACTGGCCGTGACCACCGACCAGGCTCGACCCTACAGGGAGACTGGCTCAACGGAGACCATCTCAGACGGACTGCTTGAACCCCGGAGAAAGCGGGTAACGAAGAAGTCCAACGGTAGGTTGAGTGTACTCCCAAGCACTTTGGGTGACCTGCGCCAGATCCCCGGGAGCTGTCGTTGCTGTTGGGCCACAACGAATCATGACAGCAAGGCTGGCACTTTCATCAACTTCCTCCCCAGCGTCCCAAATCTACCCAGTATTCTGGTACGATTGTGTGTGTCCACGTCGCACAATCTGAGCTGTCCCCTACCGCCACCGCTACCGTTACCGCTACCGCTCCCGCTACCTTGCGAATGCCTTCCCCTTCTCCCTCCTTTACGTGATGAATCCTAAGATCGCGCCGAGGTCGCTGTTGCCCAAAACGGAGCCATCCACCCCATCTTCATCCTCCGTCTCCCTGGATACCAAAAGCGCAAACAATGGCAACGCCAACGCCAATACCAACGGCAATGGCGAGCTAGCCCCCAAGCGACGATGTATCTCGAGTGCATGCATGCCGTGTCGCAAACGCAAGTCCAAGGTTAGTCAGAAGAGATTACCGACATGAACAGGTTGATCTGCGCAGAACGATCGCCCGCAGTTTTCCAATGGCTTGCTTTTTCCATGCACCCGCTAACCGACACAGTGTGATGGAATTCATCCCTCCTGCCATGCGTGTTCTTCAGTCTACCACTCGGTAAGTTCCAGTTCCTTCAAGTAGAAGCCCTTCGTTTTGGGGGGTAACTGTTAGAGCCGAGACACTTTGCGACATCGACACTGCTCTTATCGATACGCCTCCTATACTCCCCGAATTGGCTCAAAGAAGTATACTGACTCTCATCAAGGCCTGCTTCTACGATATAGACTCAGACCATCGTCGGAAGGGCGCCTTGAAGCGGGACATTGCGCAGCTGAAAGATGATCTAGGTCCTCGAAATGCCATCTTGGAAGCAATTCGGAAGGGTTCCGAAGCCGACGTCGATGATATTGTGCAGTTGATTCGTTCCAATCCCGACGATACGTGGGATTCCATTGCCGAAGGCGTCAAGAAGATCAGCATATCAGCATTGCAAAAGACTGCGCCATCCTCATACCTCGAAGGAGAGTTGCAGGATTTTGCCATCAAAACATCCACCAAGCTGGGTAACATCCGTCAGTATGGTCATACTTCGAACTTGTACCTCTTGGAAAACGACGATGAGACTGCCAACCTAGGACGAATGTATTATGGGAATTGGACCAATGTCACCAACAACCACGAATTCATTCGACATCTCTTGGACGTGTATCTGTCTTGGGGCCACCCAATGTATACATTGTTCTCGGAAGAGATATTCTTACATGGGATGCAAGATCGAAAACTCAAATACTGCACACCTCTCCTTGTCAACGCCATCTTAGCAATAGCCTGTCATTTTTCGGACCGACGAGAGGCTAGGGCGAATCCCAATGACCCTTCATCCATTGGTGATCACTTTTTCGCCGAAGCAGTCCGCTTACTACACGAGGATGGTAGACCTTCACTCACCACGGTTCAAGCGCTGGGGATTATGTCTTTGCATCAGGCGATGAACAACCAAGATAGTAGTGGATGGAGTTACTTGTGTCAGACGATGGGCATGGTCATGGAACTTGGCTTACATAAGGACCAACCTGTCCCAACAAACGCAAATGACAAGTTTACCGATTCGGAAGTAGCTGCGCGTAGAATAACCTTTTGGGGATGCTACTATCTCCAGACTGCCTGGGCGGTCTGTGTTGGACGTCTCTCGCTCGTTCCCTGGACAGCGATCAGAATGGATAAGCCAGTAATTCTAGACCATTTAGAACGAAAACCATGGAGGCCGTATGGTACTGCGGCAATGTCGAGTGGAAATAATCGTTTGGAGCAGCCAGGTCTGAGATACACTTTGCTCCTTCATCTGAGTCATCTCTGTGAGATCGTGGACGATATAGTCCAGATGTTTTACGCACCAAGAGATCGAATCACCAGCCGCCGGCTGCAACTTCATCATGAGAAGCTTCAAGCTTGGTACAAGGGATTACCATATAATTTGGCAATCAAAGAAAACTCGCCCACATTGCCCCATGTGATAACTCTACAGTATGATATTCTATGTTGAACATCAAGAAATGCTAATATAGTCTAGTGTTTACTATCATACATGCGTTATCCAATTATTCCGCCCCTTTATACGGGTTTCTTTCGTCAATTCTACCAAAAATCCTCGACAAATATGTGGGGAAGCTGCAATCAGAATATCTGAAGCAATGGCCCTATATAAGGCAACTTACGGTTTTAGTAAAATGTGTTTTATATTCACTCATTGTTGCATGACAGCAGCCATTATTCATCTGGTCCGAGTGACTGGGGCCAATCTTGCCCCACACGTTATGGACGTGACATCTAAATATGTTGCTGACGCCATTCGGGCACTCTACGATATGCTTCAAAGCTTTCCTATTGTGGAAAGATATCTCAAAGCTATCCGAGCATTGGTATTAAAATGGTTTGCGTTCAAAGATATACCTCCATCCATCATGGAAGCCATGATGGAAACCGACATTGGTTCTCCCAGCTCTACGCATTCAAACGTACCTCCCGTCATGGCTCAGGCATATCAGACAATGCCTGATCGCAAATCTTCAGCGCCCGATCTCTTCTCGGAACCATATGCTCAACAACCAGAACACCCCAACCCCAATATGATGTCAGCTCAAACTTTCAATCAACAAATCTACTGGACGCCATTTCCCAATCAGGCAGATGGACTTCCACTCGCACTGCCAGTAGACAACAATCCCATCAGTCAGCTTATGGATATCACCAGTATGCTTGACTCTGGGATTGATGGCGATTGGCCTCAACTCAATCGTGATGGGTTTACGATGAGCGGAGAGGACGAGGTCGCATTCTGGGACGTCAGTTGGGACAACCCTGTTTTGCATTAGTTCTTTGTGTTTTCCTTTTTCTTTTGTCATATATTCTCACTACATACGTGACGCTTCTTTCTTTTGTTGCCTTCATATATAGAGGTTTAGGCGGGTGGTATTTTTTGGCATGCCTCTCGAGGCTATTTCGGAATTGGAAAATGGTGGCTGCATATTCATTTCAAGGCGTTCGTTCTATTATATCTCTTTAATGTTTTCTGTGTTTGTATATATACAGCATTGACGGGCTATTGTAATTAGGCTTGCGTGGTTTACCTTGGAAAAATAGAGATGGGGAAGATGCAAGGAGGGATGGCTGTAATCAAAATCCATTTACATATTGATACCCAAGCCAAGCCAGAATTCCCAATGGTGTTACATGAAGAGCTGGCCAATCCAGATGCAGAATTGAGGAACGAGGTTCTCAGTTCGGATCGGAAAATATAGATCCGACGGACGGGCAACAGTTCCCATTGGAGGGAAAAATAAGGTTCCTTTCGTTCCCTGCGCCCGGGAGGACTTGACCCTTGGATTGAGGCTGCTGCTGCTGCTGCTTCACATGCGCGCATAACAAGAGGACCTATAGCTGACTACTCGTATAGCTTGATGTAGCTTAAAAAAACAAAGCTATATCTCACTCACCCTCAACCTCAAGTTCCCCTTTTTGCCACGTCCCTGTTGGACTCAACCCCATGGCGTGCCCCTAACTCGCTTCACCTTCCCCAACCACGCCATCCAGACCTGGCCACTTCATCGACCCTCTTTTCTCTCATCAGCCGCCCTATAAATGTATCAGGGAAAAGGCTGATCTGCACTAGGAGCGTCAGACTGGTCTCCACTCCCACCCCGACCTCTACGAAAGTCGATAGATTTTGTTGATTACCCCATATCCCCAGACAATCACTCCCTCACGGGTCCCTCAACGAATAAAAGCCGCCTCGTCCCCTGCTTCCCCTCCCCTTTCCTTGCCATTAATTAATTCCTGGACCGATTGACTCGATTTTCACCATGGCTTTTCGACAGCGCATCGCGAAACCACTTCTGTACACGACGGGGGCGATCACAGTGGGAGGAACCTTCCTCTACCTCTCGTATCGGCCGAGGAATATTCCTGGCTCCGATCCGGCGGTGGTGAAGCCTCCGGGGTATGGAGAGGGAGGCACCTTTCGTCCGCCACGCTTCCCGAAGGTTAGAAGTCGGGAGGAGCAGATTGCAGAGTTGAAGAGGAGTGGTGCCAAAGGGTCGGGATCAATTACACGGATACTGGGTGGGAAGGACACACGGGATGATGGGGAGATATATGACTTGCTGGTGGTTGGTGCCGGAGCCACAGGGACGGGAGTAGCACTGGATGCTGCGACGAGAGGGTTGAAGGTTGCCGTGGTGGAGAGGGATGATTTCAGCAGTGGGACGAGTAGTAAGAGTACGAAACTGGTGCATGGTGGAGTCAGGTATCTGGAAAAGGCGTTTTGGGAATTGGATTACAATCAATACGCATTGGTCAAGGAAGCTCTGAGGGAACGGAAATACTTTTTGGAAACAGCGCCCCATCTTTCCTCTTGGTTACCGATCATGCTGCCATTGGATAAGTGGTGGAAGGCTCCTTATTTTTGGTGCGGCACTAAAGCTTATGATCTTTTGGCAGGTGCCGAAGGAATTGAGAGCTCGTACTTTTTGACCAAGAGCAAGGCTTTGGAGGCTTTTCCTATGTTGAAAAAGACGAATTTGGTGGGGGCTTTGGTTTATTATGATGGAGCCCATAACGATTCCAGGATGAATGTCTCTTTGGCTATGACTGCCGCACTTTACGGCAGTACAGTCGTCAACCACATGGAGGTCACAGGATTGGAAAAGGATGCGGATGGTAAACTATGCGGAGCTCGAGTTAAGGATTTGATCAAGGAAAAGAATGGACAGCGTGCTGATGAATTTCTCATTCGTGCCAAAGGGATAATCAACGCCACTGGGCCATTTACGGATGGTGTCCGAAAAATGGATGACGGGGAAGTCAAGGAAATCGTGGCGCCAAGTTCTGGAGTTCATGTCGTTCTTCCAGGTTACTACAGTCCTCAAAATATGGGTCTCATTGACCCAAAAACCTCAGATGGGCGAGTGATTTTCTTCCTTCCATGGCAAGGAAACACCATTGCAGGTACTACCGATGCACCAACCAAAATCTCTCACAACCCCATTGCAGGCGAGGAAGAAATCGACTGGATTCTCTCCGAAATTAGACGATACCTGGCACCTGATATTAACGTCCGACGAGGCGATGTCCTCGCAGCTTGGTCTGGAATTCGTCCTCTAGTCAAGGACCCCAACGCCAAGAATACCGAATCTCTCGTCCGAAACCATCTCATCAACATTTCCCCCTCAGGTCTTCTAACCTGTGCAGGTGGAAAATGGACTACCTACCGTCAAATGGCGGAAGAGTGTGTCGATGAAGCAATCAGCCACTTCAAGCTCCAACCTAAACCCGTCCTCAATGCCCCTCACGTAAGCGGTACAGAAGCCATCGATGACGGCGCTCATCTCAATGGCTCTTGCCAGACTCACCAGGTAAAATTAGTCGGTGCTCACGGTTACTCCAAGACCCTCTTCATCAACCTGATTCAACATTTCGGTATTGAAACTGATGTCGCCAAACATCTCACTGAATCTTACGGTGATAGAGCGTGGACAGTTGCTGCTTTGAGTGCTCCTACCGAACAGCGATTCCCCGTCAGAGGCGAGAGAATCAGTCCACTTTACCCATTCATTGACGGTGAGGTGAGATACGCTGTTCGACATGAGTATGCTCAAACAGCAGTAGATGTCATTGCCCGACGCACACGCTTGAGTTTCCTGAACGCACAGGCGGCTTTAGAAGCCCTACCAAAGGTCATCGACATCATGGCCGGCGAGCTAAAATGGGATAACAGAAGGAAGGACGTTGAATGGAGAGATTGTAAGTTTTGATTCGCCCCCTCCCCCTTTCCTTTCCCTAGAAACTTGAGAAGTCGACTAACCCATCCTCAGCCGTCCAATTCCTGGAGTCCATGGGCCTCCCGAAATCCAAGTTAACTGCCACGCGGAAGGAGGTCGAGAGTGGCAAGTTGAGTTTCAAGGACTCCATTGAGTATAAGATGTACTCGAGACATGACCAACCGAATGATGAGATGGAGAGTGATGCGAAGAGGGGTGTTGGGTTGCAGAAGGGGAGTGCGGCGGAGAAGTGAGGGTGGGTTTTTGGTGTGTGTAAGTCTTGGTTATGAGTGAGGGGAAGGGGGTAGGGGGTTGTGTGTGATTAGTTGTTGTGCGCTGTGGACTGTGGGATACAGTAAGCTTGTGGGGAGTTGACTTGTAAATATTCTTATCGCTTAGAATTGATGGTTCTCACATTTTGGATGACGAAATAATGAAAAGGAGGAGTGAGAAGGAGTGAGAAAAGAGATGCTTGCGGGATTTGTGGGGGTTGTGGTTGGATATGGATCTGTTGAAATGTTGTGTGCTAGTACGTATCTCACTGAATATTCATCTCCCACTCCTCCGTTATTGTAGTATGAATGAAAAGGGAAAGGTTAATATCCACACTACTAGAATTGAACCGGTTCCTTCACTCCTCATCAAGTTGCGGGTGGTAGTAACTTGATTATAGGATTTTGGATAGTATGTTGGTATGGAATAAATCAGCGTGTATTGAAAGATTCTATTAAACAGTTGCGATCAAATCTCTATTCTCGACGAGCAACCAAAGGCTCTGGTTTGGATTCAGAATCAGATCCCTTGCAAACCCGTTGCGCTTACGCATCGCCGTAAGCCTTTAATTATTTCCTCCCCAAGTTCCGCGGTCGTCTACCGTCAGGCGTTTCTTCTCAAGGCTCGTGAGATACAATCTCAACTCCGTGGTCTCCTTGATCTCTATGGCTTTCGTGACAACAGTAGATCCCTTGTTCTCCGGATCCGGGTTCAGGTTCTCTTTCCAACGTTTGTAGGAATCTCCCTTCTGCTCGAGGAGTGATTTCGCACGCTCGATTTTGCCACAAATCGAGAAGTCTGGATTTTTGGCGATCTCCACCATTGTTTGTCTGGGATTTGGGGTCTTCGTGGTGGGATTCTCCTTGTTGGTGGAATTTTGGACGGTGGAATCTTGGGTGGTAGAATCTTGGGTGGTAGAATCTTGGGTGGTAGAATCTTGGGTGGTAGAATCTTGGGTGGTAGAATCTTGGGTGGTAGAATCTTGGGTGGTAGAATCTTGGGTGGTAGAATCTTGGGTGGTAGAATCTTGGGTGGTAGAATCTTGGGTGGTAGAATCTTGGGTGGTAGAATCTTGGGTGGTAGAATCTTGGGTGGTGGGAGTTGACATCTTTGGTATTTGATAAAAGCGTCGAGTTTGTATCTTTACTGATGAGTGCAGAACTGAGTGCTGAGCGAGGATAGAGTAAGTTTTTGCACTTGGTGTGAGTTTGAAATTGTTGTGAGGAAGTTGTGGGTGGAGGTTCAATATATATGCAACGAAGGTATTTATATTTCTTTGTTAGACAACATTCACAAATGTTGGATAGTCGACAACAATCACAGTGGTTGGTCGAATGGCCACATTCACAGCTGTTGGATGATTCTTTGTCTCTGGTCAAGGGTTTGTGATTTGGATAGTCTATATCAGATTCTTGGTAGTCCGCTCGAAAACTCGCCTATCCCTTCGCCTCATGTTTTTGGACTGGCTAGGAGAAATCTGACTCAAGTATCTCGTGGTCTTGTAGGTGTTTTGTAATCGCACTTCCTAGACTATAATTATGACTTTGGTTGTAGGTCTAGGTCAGACACAATGGTGAAGACCTAAGGTACAGACCAGGAAAGTTCTGAAGTGGACATCATATTCAAGCATCTAAGATTCACTTCTTCTGTCATACAATAGTATGAAGGCTCGTTCATCGCTTCGTTTCCACATAAAACACATCACTGACAGAAAAGGAACCCATCTTCAAGTTTTAAATGATCCGACTAATGCAAGTACGAATGAACAATAAAAAGCTTCTATTTCCGCCAAAGGAAGGACACAGAAATATCTCTTCCCGCATTTGTTCACTTGGCAAACCACGAAGGCCAAACGTTCCTCAGAAACCGCTCTTCTCCTAACTTACGATGTTTTTCCTCAAGCTCTCCAAGATAAAATCTCATATCTTTCTTCTCCTGCGTCCCTCCAGTAACCCGCTTTGCAACGTCTCCAGACACCCTTGCTGTAACCTTGAAGAAGTGTTTTCTGCCCGCTTTCGGGTTATTGGGATCTTCACACCATTCGTCGTAATGTTCTCCGAACTCTTCGATGAGTTGCATGAGAGCGGTGATCCGATCATTGATGTATTGGCGAGCGTCGACGAACTTTCGCCGCGGCGAGTTGCTGGTGAACCTTTTTACGTTTCCCTCTCCTGGGACATGAATCGTCGTGTAGCTTCCGTTAACCTCCTCTGTAGGAGAGGTCTCCGTGGAGACGACCATGGGAGTTTTGGGAGTAGGGGGGTGTGGGCAGAATAGATGATGTGGTGACTTGCGCTTTTTGAGAACTTGCGGATCAACTTGGTATTATGGGGTATTGTAGATGTTGAAATGTGCTAAGATGTAAATGTGCAGAATTGTAGATATTGTGTGGTGGTATGTTTGGTGAAATGTAAGAAAACTCAAAGATCTATCGGTAGGTGTTCTTTTATGGGCCTCTCTAGTCGTATAGGAACCATTCACAACGGTTCTGGCTGATTGTAAACATGTCAGGGTATGATTATCCTTTCGCAATTCATGACTTAGAATATCTGAATGGAAGAAATGAAACACTTGAGCCAAGTTTATTACAACAATCCAATCACCCAAACAATCCTTGAACTTAGCCCTCTTCTTCATTCCAGGAACTCGATACCACAAAATCTAAACCTATTCCCAGTAGACTGAGCAATTACAGCTGGGCGCTATGAGACAAATACTGTAGACGACCGAGAGCGAATATAAATTTTGAAAGCGAGTTGCTTATTAGAAATTATAACGAATCCCTCAAGTGAAGCGGATCTTTTAGGAAGGCGCTGCCGAAGTCCACCAGGCATCATACCTAGATTGATACATAAACATCAGAAAACCAGCTCCCTACCCCAGCCTTCCATATCTCGAAACTCTTACTCACGATCCTTCTCAGTGTCCGAAACTTGCTGGGTTTATGGGTGGAGGAGTACTATATATATGAACCTCAAAAACTCGCTTAACCCCNCCCCCCACCTTTTTGACCATAGGAAAATCTAAGACCATTCTAACCTTCAAAGTTTGGATTATCCCTTTACAAAATTTGGACATGGTCCAACTATTTCTCTCTGCTGCAGCAAGTAGTAGATCCTAAGATCTTGATAACTTGATACAATAAAAAAAGGGGGTTTCCCTTCTTACAAAGTCGTTTAAAAACGGGTTTCGAAAACAAAACTATAAAAACACCTTCCAGTATTCCCCGATAACCTGCTTTTTTCGAGAGGGGTAAGAGAATACCGAGATACATTGTAGTCTTGTACGGTATCCCGAATCTACTACTAAACCAGATGACCAAATCGCAAATCGCAAATCGCAAATCGCAAATCGTAAAAGTCTTAAATTTACTACTGCTATCTACTACAACAACCTTTTTCGTAGATTGAAAATTTTGTTCTAAAACGCTCAATCTCTCTTACTCTCGTTGACAAGCTAAAATTCCCTCCATGGAGACTCCTCCAGGGAAACCTCCGATTTCGCCCACGCCCGTTGGAAGGGGCCTGAAAAAGGGGGGAGTACGCCCGATGCCCCCACTACCCAATATACAGCAGCACTTCGTTTCTGGAACCACCAAAGCTCTAGAACGTGGTGCTATAGGTCAAATCTTCTTTGGAGGTACCGCGGAAGCCGTTGACCACCACCTAAACACTGCTCTTGATAGGGCTCCCCCGGAACTCTTGCCCTACCTCAGGGCCTTTTGCNCAAATCTTCTTTGGAGGTACCGCGGAAGCCGTTGACCACCACCTAAACACTGCTCTTGATAGGGCTCCCCCGGAACTCTTACCCTACCTCAGGGCCTTTTGCACTCAGGTGGCCAACCTTAGCTTAGCTTTCCACCGAACATACACCTCAGGGACCCCGCCTCCACTACTGTCCGCTCTTGGAGCCTCCCAAAGGGGCAGAGATGGCNCTTGATAGGGCTCCCCCGGAACTCTTGCCCTACCTCAGGGCCTTTTGCACTCAGGTGGCCGACCTTAGCTTAGCTTTCCACCGAACATACACCTCAGGGACCCCGCCTCCACTACCGTCCGCTCTTGGAGCCTCCCAAAGGGGCAGAGATGGCCCTATGTCTCCTACGATCTCAACCCCCTCTCTGGCTCCTGTGGAAAAAATCTCATACGCACAGACCATAAAGAGTGCCTTAGTGCCTGAGAATCTAGGCACAACCACAGCAGCAACAACACCACCCCCTCCTACTGTTACTTTAAAGTCACAGAAGAACAAAGGCCCCCTAGCCAAACCCGATCTTAGGGTATTTATTCGACTTCCTCTAGACTCTCTTGAAAGGAAACACTCTGCCCTAGCCATCTACCTTGCACTCTGCGACCCAAAAATTGGCTGTAAAGAGCTTGTACAAGAAGTTCTTTCGGTTAACTCTGGGTTTGCTATTGTAGCTAAGAGTAAAGAAGCTCTGGACACCCTTCTGTCAACAAAGAAGGCCTTT
>CAJVRM010000309.1:25695-71254 GCA_911693285.1 Hymenoscyphus albidus | reverse complement strand
AGTTGAGCACGAAGCTCCTATCTAATGGCAGACATGCCATCTTATATAGAACCTTCGTTCCCATGTGGATCTGAGGATCCCCCAGATCCCTTGTCTGGATCCTGGGATCCTCAAGATCCCAAGATCCATCACGTGACTACATACAATGAAATCCTTGGATGGAGCAGCAAGCCTGCCCCACCCTTCACTTGCTATAAGAGCCCAATGATAGTGCTTAACCTGTCAGGACGCCGCCTGGTCTTCACTCGTCACATGCTAACACGTGATTCGTGACATTATCCTTACACGTAACGTGAAAACCCCGTAGGTACAGCTCCGGACCAATTAGAACGCTTTATTCTTAGAAGCTCCTTATACCTTAGCAAACGGTACTACTACTACTACTATTATTACTATAACGTTCTAAAATCAACTAAAATACTACTACTTAAATCTATACCTAGTCTCCCTCGGAATTAATATAATTTATCTAAACCTTTTTTAATCTCTTTATTCTTTTATTATTCGTATTCTAAGCGAAATATTCCCTAAAAAATAAAACTAAAAAATAACCCTACTCGAGTAGAATATACTAAACTCAAGTATAAAACCTTAATATTATTACTTTTTAAATAATAAATGATTAGAATTATAGGAATATATACCAATAATACTTAATCTAGTATAATCCTCTAGTCTCGATGGTGATCTATTCCTCGCCCCTCGGATCCCCAAAAGAGAATTAGCTGTCTAAAAAGACGTTTCCTTTACTCCCTTCGACTCCCTTCCCAAGAACTAAATAACACCCCCAGCTTTCCTATCTCACCAAAAATCTTCACAATCTAACCTTGAAGGATCCATATATCAAATTTCTCTTCCCTTTACAAAATCAACACCAAGCCCTATCCAACAATAACCTTCTTTATCACTACGCCACACATACCCTTCACAACCCCCCATCCACCCCTCAAACCAACAAACACATACCTCTACTAAACTCAACCCAAACCACCCACCCCACCAACCCCTCAGAATTTCCTAAACATACAAAGTACATATTTCCACAGCACGCTGCACGCCATAACCGTATCCCTACCAGTCAACGCAATCCACGAACCCCCCCCAAGACCCAGGTAAAGCTATTTCCTACTCGTCTACGAGTAGCCGTCCTCGAAACAGGAATAGCGAGCGGGCTAGACTTTCGAATTTCGAAATCCCCTTAAAGCAAAAACCAGACTTCTCATCTCATCCAAACAACCTCACCAGTCACTACCTACACAGTCCTACAACTTCCATCCAAGTTCCAACAAACTCCTCACCCCCTCCCCTCACGCTCTCAACCAACCCCTTATATAAAACCCCCCGAAAAAAAAAAGCTCAAAGCCAAAAGGTTGAATTTCGGGGTATCTCTCTAAAAATCTTCTTACAGTAAATAGGCAGACAAAGAAAAACCAAGAAAAACCAAGAAAAACCACGAAATACAAGAGAAAGGAAACTCCATCCAATGCATCACCCACTTTTGCAAAATACGACCCTCTTCACGCCGCCCCTTTTGCTAATTAGCCCTGAAAAACGCCTCCAATGCATAAGAAACACCGCATCGCGGCGGGACACTGAATCCCCCATTTGATTTGAAGCCATGATCAGAGACCACGTCCTCCATTCCCTCCCCCCTCCCACCTCCGAAGCCCCCCATCAACCCCCACCAAACCCAACAACCTAAACACCTAAACACTCTTCCTCTCCACCACCCCCGGCCGTTCCACCTCCCCAAGCCTCCCCTCCATCCCCCTCATCAACTCCGGAATCCCAAAGGGTTTTGTAACAACCAAATCCATCCCCTGCTGTCGCGCATTAGCAATCTGCTCCGATCTCGCATTCGCCGTGACCGCAATGACCGGGACATGTCCCGCGATGCGGCCTTCAGCCTGGAGTTCCCGGATGCGTTTGACGCAGGTGAGGCCATCCATGACGGCATCTCGAGGTCCATGAGGATGATGTCGAGCTTTCTCGGGGAGGGAGTTCGAGGGTGAGGACCAGAAGGTGGATGCTTCCAGGAATTCAAGGGCTTCGAGGCCGTGGTTTGCGACGCTGACTATACACCCGGCGCTCTCGAGTTGTTTACTTAAGACCTTCTGGTTCACGATGTTATCCTCTACGACCAGAACATGTTTCCGCACCACCGGCCCATTCCCTCCAAATCCCTCCTGTTCCTGTTCATTCCTTTCCGTTCGCGGTAAACCCGGACCATTAGAGATCTTCTCCAAAGCGCTTGGAGGAATCAACCTCGTCTGCGCTCTGAGATCCACCGGCGTGCCGGCCCTACTAAGAGGCGGCGCAACACACCGTCTAGCATGGACATAAAAGGCAAACGTGGACCCAACACCAGAGGTAGATTCCACACCTATCTGTCCACCTTGTAACTCGGTGAGTCGTCGTGAGATGAAGAGACCTAGTCCATTACCACCGTATTGCACATGAGTTCTAACCGAAGCCTGAGAGAAGCGTTTAAAGAGACGCTTCTTTTCGTCTTCATCCAGGCCGCGTCCGGTGTCTTGCACTTTGACGATGATGTAGACCCATTCCTCGGGACTTTCATTGGATATTACTACTTCTTCTTTTTCAACCGTCATAGTATTGGGATCTAGTCGTTCAGACGAGTGATGTCTGACACTGCCTGCCCGCGGTCGAACGCCCAGATACTCAAGTCCACCTTCAATGCTTTCAGGCCGACTGATTGATGCTCCAAGGAAAACCTGAATCTTTCTCTCATTTTCACTTTGAGTGAACTTGATGGCGTTTGTGATGAGATTGATGAAGACCTGTAGTAATCTACTTGGGTCAAGGGTAACGCAGTCAACGGCCAATTCTCGATATCAGTCTTCGACACGAACTCGGAGTTCCACGTCACATTTCTGAAGCTCCCCATCAAACATTCTGACAGCGTTTTGGATTACCACCAAAGGTTGTACTTCAACAGGCGTGATGATTAATAAGTCTGAGTCGAGTTTTGAGAGAGTCAAAATATCGTCGATAATTCGCTTTTGATGTTGTGCACACAAGAGAATAGTTTGTGCGGCATCGGCATAGGACTCGATAGCTTCACGAAGGATAGTGACATCGTTGGCTCCAGTATCATATTGAGATAAATTGCAGATCCAGTCTGCGCATTGAATGATAGCGAATAATGGGTTCCTCATTTCACTGTCATTGTTAGCAAACCGAAGCTCAAGTATTTATCCGAGCAAGACTTACTGTGAAGTCATGTCGATGAAATTCTCCTGTTGTTTTTTCATCTCAACAGCCTCTAGCATCTTCTTATTCTGGAACTGCTCCGCCCATTTTTGCCTGCTAATATCAGTAAGACAGCCCAAAATCCCTACTACTTCACCACGAGTGTTCTTCTCCGCATAAGCAGAAGCAAGAATCCAGGTATGGCCTTGAACCTCTACCCCTCCAACTTCTTCTTTAGTCACAAATGGATATTTCAATCGAAGCTCTAAGGATGTTGGTTCCCCATTAAGAAGTTTTGCCCAGTGCTGGTTCATTAATTCGTAGTCATCCTCATGAAGGGGATCAAGCCAGCTCTAGCATTTCATTTAGCAAGACTTCAAACGAGAGGCAAGCAGAAAATCCTTACCATTGAATGGGTGGCATCGCGAGGATGTCCTGTAAGTCTAGATGACATGAGATTAGAATTTGAAATACGGCAATGGAAGATGACAAGATAATACAAATCTATAGTATTCATTGTTAGCATAAATCAGGACACCCGTAGGGCTAATATGAAACTGGCCAGCTGGGGATAAGTCCGCCATATCTAGATTTGATTGTCAGCTCTCAAAACGCCCAACCTTTCAATAAGAATGAAAGCCAACAAGTAAATTTACAGACAAATAACCGCCAGTGGAACCCAAGAAAACTTACTTCGAAATCTGTTTTCCGTCTGAGAAGCCTCTTGCGTCTGGATGGCCAGCTTTGTAGAAAGATGATATCTGTCACGATTTGCTTGCTCAGCTACCATGTTTCCCCTTCGAATCTCATCCTCAAACAATAAAGCGGCCTAACCACACCATTGATTAGCTTTTCCAACATACAAACATATGGAAAAGACTATCCCAGCTCGCCTGGAGTTGCACAACGCAGGACACTTACAGCCATACTCGAAGCCAATTGTCCACTCAATAGCTGAATGAAGCCTTTATAATCCTCATCGTAATCTTTCCAAGGATTAACCCCTAGAATCAAAAAGCCCAACGGTGAATCTCCTGACTTGATAGGTAAAAACACAGCGTACTTGTATTGTGCAACATTTTCAGGCCTGTTGACATGATCGGCTAAAGTTCGTGGAAAAGTGCCATCCGAAACTGAGAGAAGGGTTGGTGAATCAGCGCGCACTAGATCCGTAAAATTTGGCAAGGCATCTTCCAACATTTCTACAGTAAATACAGGCCGTACTTTGTTTGTCATTTTTGGATGCAAGGGCGCTTGTGGTGCATTGTTCCCAGGGGTTGCTACTTGACTTTCGCTATCCCCCTGATCGGTTTCTTTTTCAGGTTCTTCGCCTTCTTTGTCAATTCGAATCAAACCTTCCAGGACCCAGTTCTTCATTGCCTGGCTCTGTTCAGAAGATTCGGACATGGTGTCATTAATTTCGCAACCAGCAGAATACACAAGAGCAAATGGTAGATCTATGTGATCGATCTGTAAACATCGAATCAATTGGTACCAAAAATCCTGAGGGGAATGTGAAGCGGATATATATTGAGTCAAAAGAAGCAAGAAAGCCATCCTTCTGTCAGTTATCACCTGTCGCGTAGTATCCATCACGGGGTTATAGCTAATTATCGGAAGTGTCAGTGGTTTAGTCTTGGTTTTTATGACTTGGCAGAAAACGTACAAAGCAATTTGGCCCTGAAGTGGTATTATAGAGACCGAGTAGTAAGTCTCTTCTAGGTACCCGTACCGATTGATTAGAAATTTCGCATCGTCAATAATGAATGAGTCGCCATCTGCAAGTGCTTTTGCAAAAGGCTCCTCAAAATCATCTGCAATTTCTGGCCAGGCTTCGGTAAATATCTTTCGCATACAATGTGGAGGCTTCAGTCCCGCAACATGTATATAACTCTCGTTGTACATCATAGTCTTATTTGGCCCCCAGTACAATGCTGCTGCACGCGGATCGAACATAACCATATTGCACATCTTCCTTAGTTCCAGTGACCAGGAACTGATTGGTCCCAATTCAGTTGAGGCCCAATCGTATGCTTGAAAGAATGCAATGTGACTTGAGACCTTCGTACCTGCGCGGGGGCGAGTGACATCTTATTCACTGAGAGCATCTGAACTATTGCGAGGAGCGTGGCCGTCGACATCTTTACCGTGGACTACATCCCGGGGTGATTGTGTTCCAAAAGTCGCTGAGTCCTCCCGAACCAACCTAAATGCCGCCAACTCTTTCCCCAGGGTTTTATCAGGTGCGGGAGGGCTAGCCCTTGGTGTTGTCTTGATTCGATCCGCGAGTTTTGACTTCTGACCATGCCGGCCACGATGGCTCCCGGACATTGATATCAATAGAGGTGGTGGTGTGACATCTTCCGGAAAACTTCCCACTTCCCCAACCACCACCCTCCATCTATTTCTGACCGTTCTTGCCGTCCATCGAAAGCCCCAATGTATTGACGCTGGCTAGTTTACCAGTTCTGGCTTTGAGGTAGCCCAATCTAGCAGAAGCCGTGTTTGTGTCGAATCCGCAACTGAACTTTTATGCGCCTCCGCTCCGGTACCTTGAGAGACTGCCACTCCTACTCTGTCCAACATCTGCAGACTCGCATTCTGGTAGACTGGAATCGTTCTCGTAGTTGCTGCAATGGCCGGGCTTTTCAAATCGAGCACGAATATCGGTCGTTCATCGCCGTCAGGTATTCGACCAGCCTGATGGCATCGAGTCCGGCATTTCTTGAAGTTGGGCGATGAGGAGGGTCGACCGTTTTGGTGATGACTTGAGGTTCGCCTTTCGATCGCTCGTCCGGTGTCGTTTCGCAGGTGCTTCCTCTCCTCGCAGTGTCACTCATTTTTGCAAGCAAGACTGTCGTGCCTGTTCCCCCGCTAGCAGAGCACAGTACAGTACAGCACAGCACAGCCAGTTGGTGTTTCTGAGCAACACAACCGGCCACAGTGGAGCCGAGGAAATAGAATCACAACGAAGGGAGAAAAAGGGAGTCGAGACCAGAGGTTGAATGGAAGTGATGGTTTACCTCTGCAGCTCAGGACGCTGGCTCCTCCCGAAGCAGAAATGGAGGGTTGGGATTGCGATGAAAGAGTGGTGAAAGTAAAGACCAACCTTAACGCGAGTCAACACAGAATAATATCGAGAGACAGGCCCGTAAAGTTTACTTGTACAGGCGAACCATCAACACAGGCGACGGCGGGGTCCTTCGCCTTGGGATGCGAGCCAGCAAACATGGGGGAGCAGTCAGGCAGTGCACTGGCGCCCAATACACTGCTCTGCTCTGCTCTACTCTGTACTTCGAAGTATAAACAGTCGAGCCTGACCACGTTCACAGTGGTACTCGTACGGTGTTGGATGGAATGTGAAGGTTCTCGGCGACGGCCTTGGTACATTGCCCATTTGGGAGCATGGCTAGCATGGATACAGGTATCAATCCTGTTTAGCTTGCCAACCGCAGGTACCCTTTTTTCCACAACGCCCTTTCGCTGGGCAGACCTGGACGAGCCTGACTCCACTAGAGATAGAGCTGGGGCGATTGATACAAGCCCCAACCAGGTCTCGTCCATCGGGATGGGATGCTCCTAGGAGACGCAGATGGAAGATGCACTGCTTGCAACATTTCGAGCGTCGATGTTGTGAGAAGAGAGGAGAATGCTCTGTGGCTGGGCTAAAGTCACTTGATGGTAAAGTAGAGTGGTGATGGAACACGAACAACGTCGGATTTGTCCATCTGGAAGTCATTTGACAGCTGGCAAACTGGATCGCTCGGTCCAGGCTCTCATCTGTGTACTCGAGTACCGATGCTCGAGTACCGAGTAGAGCCTCAGCTAAGTTTTGGGAGAAGTGGATCCCCTCGAGTTAAATGGCGTACGCCAAGGATGGACCTTTCTCGATGGCCTGATACCAATATATACAAGAGGATAAAAACGAGACGTCGAGAGAGAAAAAAGGGATAGGAAGAGATGAGATGAAGTCAAAATTGGGGCGTTTTCTGGTGGCTGTTTTGGGAAGGAATCGACACCTGCAAAACTAATGTTGACTCCACGTGACCTGTCAAGCCGACTAACCTTCTTTATACAACCCCAAATCCAACGCCGGCCATTCCAATGCACATCGCTAACCTAAAATCAAGTGCTCAACCACTTCGACCGAAAAAATCCCCTCGTTCGATACAACGCCACTCCAGCACCCAAAACGAACGGACTAGATAGCAACCCAACCAATCCAATGACGATCAATTTCCCTTGTCGCTCACTCTTTCTGATCACCTCGCTATATCGCTCATTGCCAAAACTCACTCGCGCATACTTGGTTTGCCATCCTAAGCTCGGGACATGAACACTCAATGTTTCCTCCAGCCATTTACGAGCGGCATACAGTGGAGATACCACCGAGGCTCTCATTTCAACGTAATTCTCGAGAGCGAGGTCGTTAACAACATGCGCATCTGCTTTTCTATACTCGGAGTACTCGTCAAGAGCCTGCCGACGTGATGGGTGTTTGTCAAGGAACGAGAAAAGAATGCGGATGTCTTCGAGCCCAGCATTCATTCCTTGTCCATAAAAGGGAACCATGGCATGAGCTGCATCACCAACAATCACTATGGAATCTGTGTAGTGATGGGGTTGGCATTTGATGTTGATGAGTGGTAAATGTGGATTCTCGTTGAATGATGATATCAGATTTGCTGGTGCGATGAGAGTGGTTACACCTGGGAAGTTCTCATCAAAGAATTTAGGGACTTGGGTGGGATCTGCTTCCAGTCCATCGAAATTTGCAGAGGGCATGAATAGTGTGCAGGTAAAGGAGCCGTCCTGTAATTGTGTTAGTAAGTCATTTTTCAATTAAGCAGCTTACTCACCGAGCTTGGTATAGCAATGAACATGAAGTCTTTTCCAGGCCAGATATGAAGATGATTCGGCGATATCGAAAATTTAGAGTCTTCTTTTTCGCCCTTCAGAACCGTTCGAGCCGGGATTTGAAATTCACACCACAGCGTATCGATATACTCTTGCTGGTAATCCATCCTGGAGTATTTCATCATGTGATATCTTGCTGCAGAATGAGCTCCATCCGCACCAATCATAAGGTCGAAATCAATCTCGATTTCTCGGTTACGACCGGTATTGGGAGTTGTCGTGCTACCAATAACTTCAAACCAAGCTTTATGCTTTTTGAAATCAGCCCCAGTCAGCTTATGATTGAAAATCACTTTGACGTTGGGCATGGTGTCGAGCTCGTCGAGGAGAGCAGCATTTAGCCCACCTCGGTCGACGGCGTAAATAGCCTGCAATATTGTCAACAGTCATCCTTGGCTGAAAATGAAGACAATCACCCTTCCATGGATATCATACGCCTGTGACTGTTGGTATAATACTCCCGAATCCTTCTTGCCATGGATCATGCGACCATAGACAGGAATAGTTTCGCTGAAAATTCTGTTTAGAAGATCCGGTCTGTCAGATTGTCGCATAGCATTGATACCACGTTCTGAGAGAGCCAAGTTGATAGATTTTGTGAAGTTGAGTGGAATGGTGCTGGGATCTCGAAGGTCTGCGGTTGGTTAGATGATGAATCATTAGAAGGCTATTTGTGCAAGGAAATGCATTTGTGATATTTGTCAAGGGAATAACAAAGATGGTCATTGGATTGTATTTGTTGAAGGAGAATGACATTGAATTGTGAAGGTTTGCCAAGTATTTCGAAAGCTCGATTTCTCTTCAAAATATCTTCAGAGAACTCTCGCGTTGTCTTTCTCACAAGCCGTTCGTCCGTAGATGAACCGTCGTCACTTTACGTAACTTTGGTGACGACTTGGAAAATGGGTGAAAGAGCTCTAAAGTAAAGAAGTACTAGTGTAACTAGGAGAAGGATTGCGAAGACGAAAAAGTAGACCAAAGTCGAAGGCAAAGTTGTGTCATGCGACATACCACTTCTCAACTCGTAGATCTCAACTTCGTGACCTCGTTGTGCTGCATATAGAGCTGCCAGGGTTCCAACGGGACCAGCACCAATGACAACCGTCTTCTGTCTTTTGTTTGCTTGAGCCATAACGCAATACGGAAGCGAATCCAAAAGGTTGAGGTAAAAATAAAGATTATTTGTAATATGAAAAATGACGAAAAAGAGTTCTTCTGAATGGAGTCTTTCCTCTTAGCAAACCAAACCAAGCCGCTTCGGGCCGGTCGGCACTTTTTGATGATAAATGCACACTCCCTTAGTTGATACAAATTCGGATTAGTTTCGCGGCAAGGCGACCCGCAAATCATGGTACGGGTACGCCCTTCGAGGGTTCAAATTCACCCCACCAAACACCAAAAATTGCAAGGCTGCGTCTGCACTATAAAAGTGCTACTTGGGAATTAACCTCCAACCTTCTATCACAGCCTCGCCTGGAACTCCCTGCTTTCTCCTCCATCCTCCATTCTCCCTCCCCTAATCGACAGACACAACACATCCCCAGACCATCCACACGTCCACCATGACTGAGACGCCTCCTGCGAAGAGGAAATGTTCTGGTAGCGATTGCGACAATGATGCGGGCACCTTGCAATGCCCGACCTGTCTGAAGCTGGGGATGAAGGAGAGCTATTTTTGTTCCCAAGACTGCTTCAAGAAAAATTGGGTACGTCGACGTCCCAATTTTGCGTCGCCCTTGCTGTCGCCATACCCATATCCATCTGCGCGAGACCCAAGAACCCCCACTAACCTTTTGCAGTCGACACACAAGGCCGCGCATAAATCCCAAAGTAGCTTCCTCAGCAATATTTTTACCCCCAACGTTGTTTCTAAACCTGACCCAGATACCGGCACTTACAATCCCTTCCCGACCTTCCCATACACGGGCGCCTTACGGCCTGTCTACCCTCTGTCCGAAAGACGGGTGGTTCCCAAATTGATACCATATCCCGAGTACTGGAAGGATGGCGTTCCACATAGTGAGATGACATTTGTTGGGCGAACGAAGATTGAGATCCTGGACGAGAAGAAACGAGAAGGTATGCGAAAGGTTTGCCGGTTGGCAAGAGAAGTCTTGGATATTGCTGCAAGAGCAGCTGTGCCAGGTGTGACCACGGATTATATTGACGAGATCGTCCACAAGGCCTGCGTGGAGAGAGATGTAGGCTTGCCAGTACATTATTCGAGGCTTACATACTAATGAACACAGTCCTATCCATCGCCGCTCAACTACAGCAACTTTCCAAAGTCCGTTTGCACGTCAGTAAACGAGGTCATCTGTCACGGTATCCCCGATCAACGAGTATTAGTAGACGGTGATATTCTCAACATCGATGTAACTTTATACCACGGAGGTTTCCACGGAGATCTAAACGAAACATATTATATCGGAGATAAAGCAAAAGCAAATCCAGACGCCGTCCGAGTGGTAGAGGCCGCACGAGAATCCTTAGATTTGGCAATCAAGCTGGTGAAGCCAGGTGGATTATTCCGAGAATACGGAAATGTCATTGAGAAGCACGCAAAGTCGAAAAAATGCAGTGTAATTCGAACATATTGTGGTCACGGCATCAACAGCATGTTCCACTGCTCGCCAAGTATTCCACATTATGCCAAGAACAAGGCTGTGGGTGCTGCAAAGGAAGGAATGTGCTTTACTATTGAACCGATGATCGCTTTAGGGACATATAGGGATAAGACATGGCCTGATGACTGGACGAGTGTCACTCAAGATGGGAAAATGACTGCACAATTCGGTACGTTTTGACATTCTGGGAAAAGGGTGCCATGGAGAGAACATTTACTAACAAGACGCAGAACATACTTTGTTGGTCACGAAGGATGGAGTTGAGGTTTTGACAGCGCGACTTCCGGATTCTCCTGGTGGACCTATTCCAATGCCTTCATCGGAAGAGAAGAAACCTGAAGTGAACGGTGAAGCAACCCCACAATGATACGTATGATACCAGATTAGATGCGACGCTGAGGGAATGAAAGATATACTGTCGCAGCGATATACAGCAGCCGGTGCTATCTACTTGTGTCTGAATGGAGCTCGGATATGTGACCCTCTTTCTCCAATGTTTTTCCTTTCCCCTTTTTTTACTCCGTGGGTAAGGTGAGTTAGTCTCCACCGTCACAAGCTATCTCCACTTCCTTCCTCTGTCCGAATATGGAGCTTCCCGCCGTCAATTCCCTCGAGCTCCGATTTGATATCCTTATCCCGTACGGAATTGAAGTTTTTCTCCACCCAAAAAATGTTTGGCCATTAGTCGTCGATTTAACCTTAATTAGATTTTTCTTTTTCTCCATGAAAAGAATTCCCCAATAGGAATTCTCCCTACGCGGGGTTGGGCGTTGATGGTTGAGGTCCGCGTAGCCGTCTAGCTTGACGTAGGTGCATGAACAGCTATCTAAGCTTGCTGCATGAGGTGGTCGAGAAGTATATTCCCCAATCTCTTAGTTCCGCGCTGGTGATGGGACGGTGTGGAGGTTAGTGTATCGGGGTTTTCACTTCTTTCCGTCCCTCATAATTCTCAATCCTCCCGTTCTTTTTTCTCTCTTGTAATTGTTTAGTTTATTGTACAGTTTGGTCTCGAGTATTGTTTATAAGGAAGAAGAGATGAAAGGAGAAATGGCAATACCATCTGGGTTGGAACTTGATGTCCTTCCCACCGTTCAACCTACACTCACCCATTCTCACCTGGAATTGAGAAAGACTATCTCGAATATTTCTCAATCTCCTCCCAATCCCGAGTTCTACTCTTTACACCAGACAATATCCCATCCTATATCTCTCCACCCATCACCCTCACACCCTTCAACATCCGGATCTAAATCTAAATCTCAGTTCGAACCCCACATCCGATCTATAACCCCATCTCCATTACCTTCGCCCTCACAACCTTCTTTAACACAACAACCAGATCTCGAGGCCTTACAAGTTGCAGAAACTGAAAATAGGGCTGATTACACGTTCCCGGAGGGAGGAACACAGGCATGGCTTGTGATACTTGGGGGTTTCTCGATTATCTCGGGCACTTTTGGATTGATTAGTAGTGTGGGACTTTTTCAGAGCTATTGGTTGGAACATCAGTTGAAGGGGTATAGTGAGAGGGATGTAGTGTGGATTGCTGCTGTTTCTGGTATGCTTCTTTCTTTTCTTTCCCTCACCTTTTCTCCCGATCTTTTGCAAGACTTGATATTGGGAATTCACAAGATAAGATCAAACTAACAATCAAAACAGTCTTCCTCAACCTCTTCCTAGGCGTCCAAGTAGGTCCCCTCTTCGACTCCCACGGCCCCCGCTACCTCTTCGCTTTCGGTTCTCTCCTCTACATCCTCTCCTGCGTCCTGCTCGCTGAATGCACGCTCTACTGGCACTTCATGCTCGTCTACGGGATCCTGGGGGGGATCTCTGGAGCTTGTCTTACTACCACCGCGCTAGCCGTTGTATCACACTGGTTTGAACGCAAGCGGGGTACTGCGTCGGGATGCGCATTTGTTGGGTCTAGTGTTGGTGGTATTTTGTTCCCTTTGGTGCTTAAGGCGACGCTGGAGAGGTATGGATGGAAGACTGCCACGAGGGTTGTGGCCGCCATCGTGGGGGGGGTTCATGGCTGTAGGCAATGTTTGTATTAAGGGACGGTTGCCGAGGAGGAGGGGAGGGGGCGCGGTGGATTTGAGGTGCTTTTTGGATGCGAGGTTTGGGTGGGCTACTGGGGGAGTTGCATGTTAGTTTTTTTCCTCTTCCTTCTTTTTTTCATTTCTTCTCCTTTCCCACTCCCTCGCCTCGAAAGACGGGTTCCACATTAACAACCCATCCCACGACCCAGGCTACGAATTCGTCCTCTTCGCAACCCTCGCCCTCCTCCCCTCCTACTCCCTCAGCCGCGGCTTCCCCCCACAAACAGCCTACAACGTAATCGCCATCTTCAACGCGGGCTCCGCCTTCGGGCGTTCCTTCTCGGGGTACATCTCCGACCGAATCGGACGCTACAACACCATGATCCTCACGCTGATCCTCTCCCTCTTGATCATTCTCGTCCTGTGGCTGCCTGTGAACCGCGATGGCGTCATCCAGTTCTACGTCTTCGCGCCGTTTTTTGGGTTCGGTAGTGCGGGGATTGTGTCGATGGCGCCGGTTTGTCTAGGGCAGTTGTGTGGAGCGGCGTAGTATGGGAGGTATTATGGGACGAGTTATAGTGTTGTTGCTTTTGCGTGAGTCTCTCCTTCCCACTTTTCTTTTCTCTTTTCCCCCTTTCTCTCTCTCTCTCTCTCTTTTGATATTTCTTGATTGCGTGAGGCGATTTTGGGATGAGAGGATTGAAATACTAACCTCTTGGTAATGCAATAGCACACTCCTCTGTACCCCACTAGGCGGCGAACTCCTCCCCAAAATCGGACCTACGGCGTTCGTGGGTTTCTTCGCGGGGGTTCTGGTCCTTGGTTTAGGCAGCTTTTTGATGGCCAGGTGGGCGTGTTTGGAGTATAAGTGGGAGTGGGGTGTTAAGATCTAAAGTGTTGAACTTTTCAAATCTTTTTTGGGTGCTTTTGGGTGCGTGGAGGTTGGAAATGGGAGATGATCTTTGAAAGAAGATGGGGTGTGAGGGGTTTCTTTGAGTGGGAAGGGCGTTTTTTGTGCTGTTTGTTGGGTACTGGGTGATGGGTTTAGGGGATGTGGGGTAGGGTTTCTTTGGATGTGGTTTGTGAGGCGGGAGTTTGTGGTTTTATGCTGGTACGAGTATGTATGGGGACGCTGGGGAGAAGAGCGTTGGTGTGAACTTGTATGGATGGGGAGAGGTTGATGATTACAAGCTGAATTGTGTGGTAGCATAGCCTCCCTTACAACACGGATGAAATGGGATAAATGAAAACGGGCCCATATGTTATCCGGAAAAGAAGGAAGGCGTTGATATGTAGAGTGATTGTGGAAGATTGTAGAGGCTTTAGTTGGAGGTGTTGTTGGGCTGAAGAGTGTGGTGTACTGAAGGTCATGGAGAATTGATTGATTGTTTGAGAAGCTATTATACAGAGTATTTATAAGGGAAGGAAAAAGGGCAAGATGAGAAAGAAAGGGGTAAATCAGAGGTGGAGCCGTATCTCAATACGGACGCTGTACAAATAATAATACAATAATGAATAAGTGGATTCCACATCAGGTGATATGGTGGATCTAGCACAACAGGTGTTTATTTCACTTTTGCATTTGGTTAGCATTGGAATGGAGAGATTGGGAGGATTACTCGAGTTCTCGTTTCGGATTCAGGGTGACTTATGATGCTTCGCGAGTCTGGGAATGGAGGTCGGTTTTGAGCTTTTGCTTTTATATTTGGAATCTTTTTACGGCGAGGGTGTGCTTGGTGGTGTGGATGGAATAGAATGGAATCTGGTGGATTTTGAGCGAGGAGAATATGTGGAGTGGATTGGATTGGGTTCCATGCGAGGCTTAAGGCATTGCTGATACTGACTGATACTGATGAGTGGATCTAAGGGTTGCTGGATAGAAAATATCAAGCTTGGTTTCTAGTATAGTTTTGAGGAAAAGTGGAGAGGAAGGGATGCTTCTGGTTTTATGCTTGGTTCTCGGATGATATTGTTCTGGTGGTAAATTTCTGTTATGCTGAAGTCACTGAGTGGGATCTCAAACGGTTTTTACAGATAGCGGTCGGTATACTCTTATAGAGCGGGGAACGCTTTATAGTAAAGTTTTTACTAAACTCTTACTTTGACATATACCTAGATCGCAACCTTGGCAATCATGTCTACGTTATTACAAAAAGATGGGATCAAAAAACGTGGCTTCAGGTAATCTCCAATTCTTGAAAGAGAATGAAGCATAAGATGACGTCTATGCTGATCCAAGTTTCACTGAAACAGATCCTTAGCCAGCCGCACCTTCCTCTCGCTCAGTTCAAGGGGGGAGTCATATGTAACTCTTTCTTTCAAAGAGGTTGGCCTAGAAAGAGACCTTAGCAGAGTTATTCAAGCTGCTGCTGACGAGGCGGAGGAAGAGATTGAAGCTTTTAGAGTTGTTGTTCGAATCTTGAGTTTACGGGGTCTACAGCGAGTGGTTCTTGAGGGCGTCGTCAGGAGGAGATATGCAAGGCCAAAGGAATTGGAATGAAAAACAATAAATGAGAGAATATGAAATTATAATTGAGGACACGGAGGCGGATGAGATTGCGAGGCTGTAAACTACAAGGAAGGAAGGCTCAGGAATAACTGATTGCTGAAATGGTGAATGTCGACGCCAGCTTGGATTTAAGCTGCTTGAGTAGAGTTGACTCATGACTCATATTGAGCAGAGATATTCGCTTTACAACACCTTCTTTATTGAGCGTCTATGTTGAAAAATACTCAAATAGTAAGCCATGGCTGCCTACCAGTAACATAACAAGACGACGAATTCTCATTCAGGTAACTTTCCATCCTTGAAAAGACAATGGGCCTAGGAAAGCTTATGTGCTGACCCAAGTTTTGTAGCAGAAATCAATCCTCAAGTCGCACCCTCTTCTCAACCGGAATTAGATTCAGCATCCCCAGATCTATCTCCCTCCGAGAAACTCAAACGCTGCAAAAGAAACCGCGTCGACGCGACCCGTGCCCATCTCGCTGTCACCTATGACACCCTACTATCAGATTTAGACGACGGAACGAAGTATGAACTCAACCTTTGTAAACACAAAAGCAAGAGCGAACATCTTGACAACCTACGTGCTCGGATTAATGGTCTCGAAGAGCTTATTGGGCACTTGGAGTCGGAAATTGAGGGGAAACCGAGGGAGAGCTAAGGAGTGGCTGCTTGAATAGAATTGGCTGGTATGACGTTCTGTTTCTGTTTGTTGGCTATGCGTGGCGGTGTTTTGCGGTTACTCGAAATTGAGTCGTCCGATGTTAAGATTGGGCTTATTTCATTAAGCGACCCTCGACCCTCGGCTCCCGAGGTGAAATCTGTCTCCTTTTGAAAGTTGTCCTATATTTGAGTTTAAATATACTATGCGGATACCTTTATTGCGAACTCCTAAGCAGAGGGCACTAATATAGCTTTTAGTCGGTTATCGTTGTCTTGCGGCCTCGCTTAGCCGACAATGTCCGGGTCGGTCACTTGCTTTGCCCGACTTCAAGCGACCGGAACCGAGCGAGGAAAAGCAAGGCAATTCACGAGGCTGAAATGCTGATATTCACTATAATGAACCGAGGAATAAGCGGTCCAAGATTCACGATTAAACACCACAAATTGAGGTTGTCGGGTGCCTTCTCGATTTTACAACGCTAGAGATCAGAAACGGTTGGTCATACTTTGGTTGGCGACTCATCTCAACAGTTACTCTCTGCACAGAATTCGAGTCTTAACTCGTGCTATTTACGCGTCACAGCCCTAGTATTGTGGAAAACAGTACACGAGATAAATGACTCCCAGGAAGTGGTATGTACTCACCAAAATTGACGCAGAAAGAAAGAGAGCTGACACATATGATTCTCGAAAAGGACGCCCATGTCGCTCTCCAGCTCACTTTCCAGCCCTCGCGATGACTGTTATCCAGACGAGGAGTCAATCCGATCTAAATACTCTCGAGCATCTGGCGCCACGCAAACACCACACACCGTCACGCTAGCACTCACGACATGGAACCTGATCTCGCACGACTCTCGAACCCCGCACGAACCACAAAAGCGAAGCGTTCAGTACATCGAAACCTGGAACCTAAAAGTTTTGCTGGAACTGTACCCTCAAATAATTGGTCGTCATCCGGGTATCAAACCACCCCACCAGAAGCAATTGGCTCTCAAGACCATGGAAAACCTGCATGACGATATCGATTTCCTGGAGACCAAATTGGCCGCTTTGAACGAAGCAAAGCGTGTTCTGAGCTCCCAGAACTTCTGCCAGCTTGGAAAGGTGGACAATGTCGCGTTTCTTGGTGCTCTGAACCTTTCTACCAAGCAGCGGGAGGTGGAGATCGAGATAGTTCAGGGGCAGATTGAGAGTTTGGAGACTGAGTTCTACGATTTGAAGCTTGAGGTCTTTGGAGAAGATGAGGATGATGAAGATGAGGTTAGGACTGGATCTGACGAGGTTGCGAGTGACGAAGCTGAAATTGATGTTGCAGGAGATTTTAGCAAGCGACCAACCTCGATGATTCATTTGAGTAGCGGTATTGGTAGTGTGCGTCGCAGTTTGGGGCAGAGTTTTGATTCTCCAGATGAAGATCGTAGGAGCTCGTTGTAAGCTGGCGATTTGTGGATACTGTTGAGCAAGGCTGATTGATGGAGGTGCCAGTACTTGGCAGGGAGGTAATACCAATCAGTTGTGGTTTTGCTGTACTTACATAGTTGATATCGTAGTTAAGAGGAATATTGATTTGGAATTGACTTCCGCCAGATGATATGCTTCTGACAGTGTGGCTTGGGGAAGCGTCATTCTTGTTAGGTCACAAGTTGTCGCTGTGCAGCAAGCAACAGATAAGATATTGTGAATACGCAAATAGTACTGAGTATTATCATACCACTTCCATCTCGTACTATTCCTTATGTGTAATTGTGTCCTGGAATATATATATTATAGCTGAAAATTACACTTCAGATAATTTGTCCGCTGGGCTCGTATACGTAAGAGGTGCGGTCATTACTCTACTTACAGAAGTAAACTCCAAATCATGTCAACCACCTTCGAGCATTTGTTCTTTTAATGCCACCTATTGAGATTCAAAGATGGAGGAGATTTTGCTCTACCTGCCTGGAATAATCCACTCAATTATATTATTCATGCCTAATATACCCACAATGTGCACGAAGAGCAATGACGGGAAGTATCAATACAGTAAGATAGATACTCTTAAACAACGAAACAAGAATACATGCAGAGTTAGTATGCTGAAGGTAGGAGCCATTTGGCATGATTCATTCTATTGGCAGTGTCCCTTTTGAGTATTTGAAGCCGGATTAGCGACAATGTTTCGAGTTTCGAGTTCGCATCAAAAGTTGATAATGGGTACAACTCAGTATATCGCGGAGTCAAGCACTTTGCATAAGAGAAGAAATTAACACCTGGCACATACTCAGCGTTGTGATGTGCGCACTCTCATGGCTTCAATAGATGGTGCCAGTCACGTGATGTTTCCCAGAAAGCGTATCTATAGTAGGAGGTAGGCATCGAGCAGGATCAGTACAAGACTACAGCCACTTAGAGGAAAATTCGGATGCAAACTACAAAGTCACCAAGGACATGGGGATCATATTGCTTTTGCGATACAATGAGGGCTCTATCGCACTTCCAAGAGCAATGGAGATATTTCATGGCAAGACGTGCTGTACTGTATTAAGGGTATCCCTTCCAGAGTATATGGTTATAAACGAAATAACGTGCACGCAAAACAGATTTATTTGGATGCAGGTGAATGGGTTGAGTTAGGCTTTAAACGCTTGGAAACACAGCCTGTTTGGCCAAATAACCTTCTTTTGCAGAGAAAATGTTGTGAAAGTGGAACTCTTTACAGTACTCCACTTTCAGTGCACTTCCCTTTTTAGCCTATACTCTGGAAGGAATATGAGAAGTAAACGTACCTATCCAAACCTCGATCTATGTGAACTATACTCAACTCCGGTACACTGGTGTACTACTCAAGTTCTATTCGTTTTCATCCTTCGTTTTGAGCAGGACATGAATACTGGCAGCTCAAGAGATATCGTAACGAGCTGGGTGGAACTTTTGTATGATGGTAGATCCCCACTTCTGCGAAATCTTCGACAAGCATAGGCCGTAAAGTTTCGCCAAAGTATACTCGAGTACACAAACTCTAGCCAGAACACTTTTTGGGAAGAAAGTTAATATTATCTTTTTTAGGCTCTTGGCAGACCTGGGCACTAATGTATCTATAGGTATTCAATACTGGGGGGTTCTCTAGTATATATACCTTCGGAATTATATAGACAATATAGTATCGGATTCTTAGCGATAATCGATATAATATCGATTTCTAGTAAGATACGCAACCAATTCAGAATAGATAACACATCGCGATAACCTCAGAAATGGCCAGAAGTATCGTACCAGCGCCTAGGTCTGGGCATCGGTATCCTTTAGATTTTCCCATCTGGAAAGACACTTTCGTTTATATTAAAATTAAAAGTTCAGGATATCCTTCGAGGGCAACTGTTCTCCTGATGTTGTTTTTAATCAAACCTTCAGGATAATGACTTTGTTATAATTGCTAGTCTTTCAATGCTAAATGTTGTATTCTCCAGATATCTCGTAGTAAACAACAATGTGTACGAGTAGGCAGCAGATCTAGAGTCCGGAAAGCTAAGACTCTTCCGGCAAGGATGATTGGATATGCAGAACGAACTCGATGCAAGGACATACTCGGGCGGTTATTCTAAGGATATAAGCGGGGATATCCTTATGGCGAGTGTCTTAGCAAGGTAGGCGACGATGACGTATGATTTGAAATACTAGGAATACATATGATAGTGCCTAGTAATATGTATATACGCTTAGCGCTTTATATATAATTCTATAACTCTTAGTATAAATACCTAGTATTATCTAAAAGATATTAGAATCTTTTATAAGATTACCTATATCTATTAAATCCTTTAGAAATTAGGTAGCCCTAAGGATAAAAGCGAGGATATTCTTAGTATTCAAAAGAACTCGGAACCTTGAAAACGCTAAGGATATCCTTATAGTGAGTATATCCTTGAGTACCACCAATAAAATTCGGGCACGACAAGGTTAAGGATATGACCCGGGATATCCTTATATCGATTATCCTAGTAACGAGTTTTTCCTATACAACTTCAATCCCCGGAACAATCGGTAACCTCGCAACTGTAGATTAATGTAAGAACTCGTTATCGGGTATTTAAAACTTTACTTGAAAAGGGTTCAGGGAAAGTTCCTTGGAACACAAGAGGAGGTGGGAGGAGTATCTTGTACTTAAGTTACTGGATCTCCTCGATTCCCTTTTCTTATTGAGAAGCCATTCAGACGGAGTTTTGCAACGCACATTGTACCTGTTATATTATGGAACTGTTATGGATATTTATGACAAGAAGAAAGGTCGAAGTGGCGTTGTTAGTAGCTTTTCTGGTATTGCTGGAAAGTGTGCTGGAAGATTTAAAAGTCATGGCCCGAAGGTAGGTAGGGAAATCGTCATTTTTCACCTGATTTTAACATGCGCATGCAAAATTATCCTTCAACTCAGATATTCATGCGCTAAACGGTTCAAAGGGTACCCGTAACGAACGTCTGATACATATGCATCGTATATGCTCGCGCGAACGTCCCGATGTCTTTGTATCACTTCAAATACACGACATATATCCAAATTCCAGGTAGCTGTACATGAACTGATGGCTAGGCAATTCCCCATCAGATAAGTATGCTATCCTTCATCTCGACCTGTTGGAACCAATCTAATTCTGTGCCACTTCACAGCCAGATAGTCAACTGCCTTGCGGCTTGTCTACTCAAATTCTAATTCTTTTTCGGAAAGGAATAATTTCATGTCCATCGAGTTCAAGGTCGGAGGTACCCTTTAGTATCTCTTAATATGTTGGGAAGTCGGGGATAGAATTAATGTAATACACGAAACCAAAATGCCATGGAGCTTTCCAATATGCTGAAACAACTAAATTTGTATCAGCTTCTATGAATCTGGCAGCTGTACCTGTGTAAAATGAGATACAACCTTTCAAAAGCGTGTTGGTTGAAGTCCAAGTACTGCAGGTAAACTGGAAAACATCGCACGATCAAAGTTTGACCGGTTAAATGTATCCCACCAGAACTGTCTCACTGCCAAACACTAGGTTAAGCATAGCGGCGTCCGATGATCAGTCGAATTTTGAAGAATGTTCATTAGCTTCTGATACCAGAAATCTGTTTCAAGCTCTTCCCATGGCGCGCCGACTTGATGAAATGGTGGTATTCTTCGGATCATAGTCAGGACCTGTGGTGTGCCTAAGACAACTAGCACCAGAGTTATGCAAATATAAATATTTCTGAGTGGAAATCATGTTCCTGGCTGTCTAAAATTGGAAGTGTGTCAGATAACCTAAGGATACCTTAGGGTAAGAGTGGGGGATACATTGAAGGCTGACCAGAAACACACATGGCTAATATAAGGCAGAGAAGAGTATCAGCAGTGAGATTAGTAACATATTCAATATTTGAGATGATCGGCGAATTCAGGTGATAGTGGATGAAATTTGGGAGAGGGGAGAGTGGCAAACAGGACCCTTGCGATTCACACTCATGACTTGTTGGCCCATCTGAGCAAGAAAGGGAGGACACTCATGGTTAGAGGTATATCTCGTAGTACTGTGCAGATAGCTACTCAGTTTCGCAATGCAAACACAGTCAAATCTTATTACTATGAATCACACATAGGTAACACAGTCAAGATCTTTGTGCGATTAGAGACATGTTCATCGCTCTGTGAAGCTTTACACAGCTACTGTAACCCAGCATAAGAGAAACCCTCGCATAATTACAATATGGATATGAATGTTTCAACTTATTGTTGCTTTTCACCTTTACTGGCCTATGCATACTAAGACAATTAAACTACTGTACAGTACTTGTAACAGACTTTTAGCTTAATTTGAATCCTTTGTCGTGTGTACAGAGGCATTACAATGTCTCTTACTCAGACATGTCCTGTCATTCATGAATGGATGAACAGGGTACAGTTGAAATGGTTGACTCAAATCACGAACAGCACGAACAATAAAGATGTTTAACCAAGTCCCCTCTTTTTATCCACGCAGAATACGATCGCTTAATCGTTTCATACTCCAATACCCACTGAAAAGTGGACGATACAACACCCATGGCGGAGACTCGCTTATTTTTCACCTCATCTGCTACTAAAACTGGATCATCCCTCATTAAAAGAGGAAGCTTGCACGAAAGGTTGAACGATGTCCCACGACCGCCAAAATATCGCGGCAGAGTAGCTCCACCGAGTCGCCTTTTCCCTACATTGAATGTCACTCGACCCGCCAATAGCCGACAGCAGGATATGCGAAAAGGCTACCTTGGTCGAAAGAAAACGGCAACCATGACGATTTGCTCGATTATGATTTGGTGGAAAAGACAGATGCAAATGGTACGAAATTGCGCTATGGAGTCTATTCCTGAAGAGTTGTAGACTCGTGATGCATGAACGGAATGGCTTTATTATCAATGGAGGAAGGACTTCCATCGGATCGATGTGCAGTTATGTAACTTTGTAAAGGGAGACGAAGGAACTCCAAGAGTACTATAAACCAACGACAAATCTCCATTCACTCTCTCTTCATTTCCTCGTGTCATCAACAGTCTTTCAACTTCAATCCCTCCGCATCAAAAACCCTGAACATTAATGCACCATGCTTCACGTGAAGTGCCTCCAATCCAAGCCAGCCTCCAACCTTTGCTTCCGATTCAACCTCAATCTTCCACCCTTCCATTGCCTTGCCAATGCCGCAGCACAATAAGCCGGATCCGTGATACAACGAGGGCATCGAGAATTGTCGCAAGACTGGCATTTCGATTCTGCGATTTGTCCGAAATTTAGCGAGTGTTTTTTATCGCGGAAGCATTTGCAGCAGATCCAAGCTTCCCCCGATCGTGGACTCGTAGGCGCATTTGACATTGCAACCGAGGATCCAATCGTCTCCTGGTCGCAGCTTTTAGACGCAGTCTTTCTACACTCTTGAGCTCCTTGGGGTACTGGTGAGGTGCATTTGGAGGTTTCACTGCTGACATGTCGGCTGGGATGCGGGGAAGCTGGCTTTTCTTCTGGTGAAGTGTTCATTTTTACTTCCTTCGAAACTCGGTTATCTCCAGTTTAGAAAGAGTAATACTTCGTACTGAGGAAGAAAGGATTTCGAGCGTCGAGATGAATTTAAGTGCATGCATGGTCTTTATTGATAAGTCTTTCGAAGCCATTCACGATATAAACGATCAGACCGCTGTTCTACTGGAGATGCGGGAATGTGAGATTCGTCTAGGAATACGCTATGTGAATAAATTCAAATTTACCATGATAATGGCGAAAAACTACTAGCCGAGAAAACATGATGGTCTGGTAGAAAACTATTTATTTACTCAAATAATGCAGACTGGAGTTCTTCCTTGGTCTTGAGGCATTACGCATTACCGCTGGTATCGAAGATCATACTGTCATACAGTTTAGAATCACCTCTCCTTTTATTATCCTCATAGCAAGATAAATCCTCCATCTCCTTCATCCTTTTCCTATGACCCTAATCCTCAACAGTCGATTTTTCAGTGCACTCCCAACTATAACTATGCCCACATAACGCACATTTGAGAAATAAGACGTCGTACATAAGGACGGCTATTTTCATCACATTCACAATAAAACAAATTGTATTTCACAGATCTAATGCCCAGAGTCTCCACCACCTTTTTCCATTCACATGTATCACAGTATATATGGCGACAAACAGTAGACGAGTCATTGTTACGTGGGCGTAGAAACCCATCAAAAGGTAGACCTGGCCAGTCACATATACAGCAGGTTAAGTAGAGGCTTTCTGTTTGTCGTTCGTCTTTCTTCTTTGAATTTTGCAACCAGTCATCTAGAATTTGGGCAATGTTGAAGAGTGCTGATTGTTTGACAAATTTGTGTTAGGTGACTTTGTTGGTTCTTTATTTATGAACATTATCTAATGACTTTATTAATACAGTAGATTATAGTATATAATCCTTTTCTTTTAATATAAATCGTATAAGAACTAAATGATTTACCTATTTTCGACCTCGTCTATATATCCCTGGGTATATTTAGCATATTAACTCCTGGGAGGATATAGTCTATAGAATGTGGTCCTACGAGGTAAAAAGTGACGGTGAAACATAGAACACAAAGCTAAAAGGAAAATCTGCTACTTCCTAGTCAAAAAGGGTGTTTGCCATTCCTCTAGTTCCGTGTTTCGTTAACAGGTTTTCCCTAGTCAGTTAATTGAGTGAGTCAACACAGTTATATCGTTCCATAATACACACCTTAATTGCTATTTAAGTATACCATCAACTGAAAAGAGAGTACCAGATAGCTCAACACCAAAATGACTTCACCATGGCGAAAGAAACACATAAACAAAACAGAAGCCTACCAGAACCCATTCCTAAATCCCATCTCATTCCTCAAATTCCATATAAAAAAACTAAAACGCTGCTTCAAAAGAAAAAAACCACACGCAATGATAGTCCCTCCCAGATCCAACCTATCCCACCACCGTCCCCTGAACTCCACATATCTAAGTGAACTACCAACCGAGAGATGCCCCCTGCGCGATCCCGGCCCCTCAAGCGCGCGCAATACCAGAATACAAAACCCACACACGAATCTCCGATCACGAGGGAACATTCGCTCAAGCTATCTTCCCTCAACGGCCGAGTATGAGTTTGATTTCGAGACCCCCAGGACTAGGACGACGAGAATGGGAACCCGAGGTAGGGGCGATAGGCTCTCGCCAATACAGGATGAAGAAATTGAGATACCTTCCATAGCACCACGTCAAAGACGAGGAAATGCTACCTCCAGGTTTTCGAGTTATGTTGATGTTTTTGGTCAACCCGCTGAGGAACGACGACCTGGCGCACCACGAATAAACTCCAGATCCCAATTTCCTCGCTGCGTTGAAGAAGAAGATGAACCCTCCGCTTCACGTATAGACTCCAGGGTCAGAATACAGGGTCCCCTCCACAATATTGCTCAACCAGCCAGAAGCCGCCAACCAACCCCCTTTCCACGAATCCCAACACGGGGGAACTTGAACCTTCGTTTCCCCGTGCAAACCAAGATCACAACGACCACTCGAACCTTCTCCAGAACACATATGCCTCATCCCCAAACCCGACCATCAGGGACTCCATACTCGCCGTCTTTCGAGCAAGAATCTAATCCCTTTCGAACGCGGCCGTCCTCGCCTATTAGCCGAGCTCCACGGAATATTCCAAATATTGCGAGGCCAGGGGGGATTCACGGCCCAATCTCAGAGTCGGATGATCAATACTCGCCTTCAATAGACCAGGACGAGGACGAAGTACCTAACACCCCTCAAGTCCACCATCGACCATTGTCACCTTCCAGCCGACCTGGACCGAGGACTCCAATTCTATCAAGACCACTAGACTCCCGTCCACAAACCCCAGAATCAGATCCTGAATCACCTCCATCTCCTAGCCAGGACCAAGTACCCAACCCCGTTCCATCGTTGCCATCCTCCAGCCGGCCCCAATTTCCCCAAAAGGTGCAAACTGCTTCAAGACTAGGTGATACTCACCATCCAATCCCACACCCAGGTCCTCAACACCCGTCAACTAACTTACCCCTCGCCCATTCCTCGTCCCCACCACTTACCAGAGATCCCGCTTCACAACGCTCGTTATTAAGTCTAACAACGCCTGCCAACATTCCCCTTGCCAATTCCCGATCTTCTTCACCCACCAGACAAGAAGCACCACCCCAATCACAATTCAACATACTATATATCGAGATCTTCGGCCTACTTTTACTGCTTACCTTGCAGCTGTGGAACGATATTGGTAGGCGGGAGACAGTAGTAATACTTCTTCGGCATTGAAGACTCAAAGTGGAAGGGATGGAAGAGGGGAGCAGGCGAGGTGATGAGGTAGAGGTTATGGATTGACAGGGAGATTGTCAGATTTTCTTTTTGTTTCTTTTTGTTTTGTTAGACAAGCGAGGGATTGATGATAGAGATGTTCGGATGAATTGTTGTTCACAGTACTTGTGAGATTGAGAATTTGAGGATTGTATATTTATTTCACTCCCATATGTCTAAATAGCTACTCCGAGGTCTCTCCCTCAACCTCTCTATCTTCCTCCGAATTCTCTACATCACTCCCCGTTAAAGAATCCAGAGCCTTTTTCAACTTCTTCCTAGGTCCCTTATCCGGACCTCTCCACCCCCTCTTCACGGGCCTCAAGAACCCATCAATATGTACCGCTCCCTCACACTCATCATCGCTAGGAACATCAAACTGCGCGGCATCCTTGGCATCCATCTCATGAACAGTCCTAAGATGGCCCATAAGCTGGCTCTGACTTTTGAATCCCTTCTCTCGTTTGGTACAACCTTTGATAGGACATGTATAACACTTGGTACCCGAAAGCTGAGAAGAATGGCTGTGGGTGGTTTGAAAGCCATCAGAATCCGATGTATGGATTTCTCCGTCCAGATTGGGAACAAGATCAGGTTGATAAGTCGTATCCACGATCGAACCCTCCCCAAAGAACGGCGTCTCAACCAGCGTCCTAAGAACCATACCCTCCCCAAAGAGATTCGCACATCTCTGCGTCGCCCTCGCAACCGCATCGGCAGGAAAGCCAGCAAGAGCAGCAGTCCCAAGAACCTCACGCCAATCACGAAGACCCAGCCTCGTCAGATGTTTCTCAGCCGCTGCCACGGAACATGCACGATTCCTGGGGGTGACAGACTTCTTGGGAGATTTGGGGAGTGATTCGGCACGTTCTCTCGACCGTGCCCATGCAGGAAGAGGTTTCTTCTGCAATTTGCAGATTCGGATGATATATTCTTTTTCGGTTTCTCCATCTAGACGGGGGTATTGTTTTGGGGGACGACCTCGGCGAGTGCCTTTCGTGCTATTTTTGCGGCGGATAAAGTCTCCAGTGAGTTCTGGCTCTATACTCGCTTCTTCCTGTTGTCGTTCTCGGTGAACCAAGTTCGTGATCTCGTAATTCCGTGGTCTTCCCTGAGGCCTCTTCTCTACTGTCGTTGTCGCCTCCCCGTCCGTATCTTCAGTCGAAGAACCGTGTCTGCGGCAAGTTTCTCGGGCATGATGTAATGCAATGAGAACCGCATCCAGTTTCTCCATCGAATATCGAACACTGGGCCGTAGGAGTTCCGCCGACCTTTCATCGTCCGCAGAAACAATTGGTTTCATATACGTAGTTTCCGGCGTCTGATTTCCTTCCTTAACCATCTCTGCATTATCCTCACTGCTTTCTTCAGACTCCTCATCCTCGTCATCTTCCTCCTCCAGGGCGTCATGCTCTCCCTCCACACCCCACTCCCTCCCATCAAACCTCTCCTTCGCGAACCTCAAACTCGTCGCCACAAGCACATCCTCCAAAACCGCACTAGACTTCTCCCTCCTCCCANTCCAAGCTCCCTTCGCCAGCTGGAGCGCCTTATCTTTCCTTCCGATAGTCCTCCCCCTCCACTCCCCATTTTCTTTGCGCGCTGCGAGTTGGCCTGGAGATCTAACCAAAAATTCTCATAGTCGTCTCCATTGCCGAAGGCGAGCCCGAACCCATTCCTCCCCCACCACCTCTCCCTCCCTAGGAACATCCACCGGAAGCAACGGCCACGCAGTCCAGCTCTTGGGGGGCACAAACGGATCATCTCTATCCGTATCAACCGGATTCTCACTCTGCACCGTTCCAATTAGCCCAATTCCCCATCCAGTCCCTCATACGAGAAGGAGGGCACATACCGGCTCGCCCCTCCTCAGCCCCTCCACCAACCCCCTCGCGCGTCTCTTCAACGCAAAAGCATTATACAAATGGATCCCCAAATCCGCATTCCTCCCCGCCTCTAGCGACGCTGCAAGTCCACGTTCCAGTTCCGTGATCCCGCGCCATGTTGAAGGGTGTCCCGTCCAGCGATTCGGTCTCGTTTCTTCCTCTTCCTCTTCCTCGTCCTCGTCGTCTGCACCCGAATTTTTCACTTCTTCGTCCGAACCTTCGTATATTGAATCCTCGGGATCTGACGAGGAATCGGGCTGGTAGTCTGAGGACATGGCGTGCGATGAGCTTGGGAAGATTGTAACGTATATTTTGATTTTGGCGCCGCGGGGTACAGGGGGTGTGGTTACCGCTTTTCAGACAGGGGAGAGGAAAGGACTAGACTGATTTGGGAATGACAACACTGTGAATGAGAAACGATTATATACACTATTCTTTTCACCCAGAACTTTCAATACAGAGATATCACGTACGACGTCTTCAGAAAGCATCCACTCCATGTTCCAAAAAAACTCAAGATTTCCAACAACTGGAAATCTCAATTCACCAAATCTACCTTCCTAAGCAACGATAGCACATTAACCTCACGAACATATAAAGAGTGAATCAACATCGCTTAAAAACCCCCCACGCCCCCACACTCACTCTCCATGAATCGAACCATTAGCCTCTCCGCCATGACAGGCACCAAGCCACTATCTACGCACTAAATTACTCATCCATCAACACCGGGCTACAATCCACCGAGATCTCTTATATATCTCCCATTTTCCTCCATAGAAGTCCCGGAAGCATCAAATCCATTACAACAAGCTCACACTCGCTCAACCAAGCACACTTTCAAACCCGAGTTCATTAACCAGAGGGCAATACCACTACGGAAGACGCCATCGAAGCGTCATTCATCCACAGCGGTCTAGCCACGGAGATCCGCACTCGCGCTTGTCGCACCCTCAAAGACTTCGATTGTTCACCACCTTTCTTTCGATGAGGGTTGTCAAGTGAGAGACTCGTTGCTCTTGCTGAGAACATTCATCATCTTCTCCGTTACACCTTTCCATTCATTCGTTTTCCGCCTCCCTTCCCCGCGTTTTTCTCAATTTTTCACATTCGTCTTCTATCGTGGACTGTCGTTCACTCATTACCCCCAAGTGTGCAAGAGAAGAGCATTGGAGACGTAGTCGTCTAGGCGAGGAAAGATTGGTTCACTCGTTATCCGAAAGAAAAGCATAGCCAGGAAGATTACAATTCAAAGAGCGTCGAAGGACCTTATTGGCCCTTATTGGCGTGCTGAATCTCCGACGCGGATGCCTCTCGAGTCACAGTAGACCTGTACACGAGAGCAGCCGAGATGTATACCCAAGTAGATGAAAGCGTTCACATCTCCTACCCTCAAGGCCTTGGGGCAGGCCACCAATATCGACCAAAACGCAACTCACGAAGCTCCTCGTCAGCATGGCTTCACAATCCCACGATCGTTCCCCAGGAGGAAGAGGAGAGGCCGGACCCTTCTTCACCACCGCCCGCAGAACTCACAAGGAATGTAATTGAAGCAAGAGGGAAGAGAAGATCTCGAGTCGACTCAGGAGTCAGTGTCTCAAATCCCTCCAATATTTTCAAGAGCAGTTACCCAAAACGCTCGAAGAGTCCTGCAGCTTTGGGAGCTGGTACAGCAACGGCGAAGTCGTCGGCGTGGTCGATGGCAATAGTACCCGCATCTTCTGCATCAACAGCGCCGTCTGACACAGCACCTGAATGCCCAAGCCCGAGAATTCCATACGAAGCGATTCCTCAAGAAATATCAGATGAGACACGTCGTGCGAGATTCCGGAGAGAATCACAAGCTAGTCAGAAATTAATCGATGACAAAATCAAAGCTCATCGCGGGAGAGAGAGGGCAAGAAACCAACGAGCGGAGGAGATGCTGCGCGCGACTAAGGAGCACACGAAGATAACCGAGAAGAGGTTGAAACAGGCTGTGAGAGAGAATATAATCACGGACCAGGGTACTAGAAGGCAGCGATTCAAGAGGTGGGTGAGCGAACTATGTTGGTCGAAGTCAGGGAGTTGGAAAAAAAGTTCTGTTTCTTTTTAACCAATTATTTCTTTACACGATGTTATGATATGATGGCAATTTGGGGTTCGGATTTCATGGGAAATATATTCCGTTTTTGGCGCAAGTAGGACACCGTTGAGAGGGTGGGACTTTTTGCTTCTGGAGCCTGGTGTTTCTGAAAAAAAGGGAGCGAGACATACAATTGCCAGATTCTGAATATGACTTTCACTTTTTGCTTGTAGCTTCGACAAGCTGCATGATCATGGGAGTCTCTCGCCAGCGTTATATCTGGCGGATTTCCTTCCCTCTCATTTCCGGTCTTTCGACTTCCCACTCATCGCGTAAAACAGCAAATAAAGCATCGGCCACGAGAATGCTCAAGCCAAGACTCCACACCAAGGTAATGGCGTAAAAGAAATTCGCGTTTCCACTACCAGCGTATATCCATAAATAGTAAAATGCTGGCCCAAGTAGTGTGGCATAAAGTATTGTTGAGAGAGCAAGGAAGGTGTATCTCATCAACGGAAAGACATGTCTATACAAGGGCAACATTGCTAGGTATAATGAAGTGTCGGAGATGGATGGGTACGGCTTGAATATCGCGAATATCCCCAAAAGAGTAATGATGACAAACAACGGCTGCCGTCTAAGTCGAATCGTCAATCCGGCAACGTAGGACGAAAGATGTAACCAGAAGACTCCCAAGAAGAAATTTCGAAAAGAATCGAACATTTCGATGAAAAAGTACCACCAAAGTCCAACATTGGGAGTCAAGTCCGGAAGCAATAATTGGACACCATATGTGGATTCAATAAATTCCCAGGAGCCTGTAATGATATAGGACATATGGAACAAGGAATATAAAAATCCACCAACTCCCATCACGTTTCCTGAAACAAAGCTGAGGAGTGAGTCATTTTGTTGCTTTGGTCCCCTTCGATCATAGCACAAAAGTATGAGTGGAGGGAAAAGAAGTACCGGGTACATGGACAAGTAGGAGGCTATAGACAGGGCAAACATGGACGTGAACGAAGACCCGACCACGGCTTTGGATATGGCGTGGAGTATGGCACACGTAGTAAAGACGCTTGTGGGTCGGCCAATGCATGTTGCAATTGTGAAGGGGTTGAACAGAAAGCTATGAGATTGTTAGAAGTACCCATAGTAAGCAACTGATTCATGCTCACGCTGCTGCAATTGCATAGCCAGACCATTTCTTGCCCATTCTTGGAGAGCAATAAAGACTGGAAGAGCCGCCTTCCCCGGACTTGGCAATCTTCATGAGAGCATTTGCGCTCAGAATATCGACCAAAATATATAACAAATATGTCATTGACGGCCATGACTGCGAGCTTGGGAGGAGCGCGAAAAGAGGGAGAAGTATGGGTGCTTGGTGGTAGACACCGCCATCGTAGGGAGAGACGTTGTGATTGTAGAGGAAGAGACCTTCTTGTACTGCAATAATCGCATTAGCTCTGAGTTTTGGACGAATTGGCCACGGCAGGTCTGGTCTTACGTCTCTTGAAGCTGGTTACTGGTGTCGAGATCTCAACTCGGCCAGTCAGCAGATCTGGCAGTCCTGGAAAACATGTAAACAGCAGAAATCGGACAGCAGCAGCAGCACCAAAGATGGCCACTTTCCTTCGCTCGACATTCATAGTGGTGGATGTGGAATTTATGCTGGCGCAAAGGAGTGAAGCGCTGGCAATGTGGTCTACATAACTGATGCGAGATGCTGCTGCTGTTTGGCCTGAGGTCGGGACCTGGTCGGGTTCAATTGAGGCACAGCCAGTGGCAGCCAGTGGAGAGTGTCGGGAGGGCCTTGGCCGCGGCGACCTTCTAGCTTCCGAGTCGGCCCCGTTTTTACGCCGGCGCATTTTCTTATCGCATCCCGTCCGACAATCCAGTCCTTCCAAAACTTTTTTTTGAGAGAAAGCTGAGAGTTCCCCAACCCCACATACAACACCAAAACATCTTCAACCTCACCACCAACACAGCAATGGGACGAATTAAGAAGAAGGGAGTTGCTGGCCAAGCCAAGAACTTCATCACCAGAACCCAAGCCGTGAAAAAGCTACAGATCAGTCTACCAGACTTCCGAAAACTCTGCATCTGGAAAGGAATCTATCCCCGCGAGCCTCGAAACAAGAAGAAAGCGTCCAAATCTTCAAGCGCATCGACTACCTTCTACTACACCAAAGATATCCAATATCTCCTTCACGAGCCGTTGCTGCAGAAGTTCCGCGAACAGAAAACCCTTGAGAAGAAGATCTCGAAAGCTTTGGGTAGAGGAGATGCTCACGATGCCTCGAGATTGGAGCGCAATGCGTCGAGACCAGAAAAGACCGGAAAGACGAAATATACCCTCGATCATGTTATCCGGGAACGATATCCAACTTTTGTTGATGCGCTCAGAGATTTAGATGATTGTCTTTCCATGTTGTTCCTCTTTGCCAACCTCCCATCCACGCCTACAGTTCCCGCCAAGATAATCGCAAAATGCGAGCGTTTATGTTTGGAGTTTGAGCACTACTTGATTGTGTCAAATAGCCTGCGAAAGTCGTTCCTTTCAATCAAGGGAATTTACTACCAGGCGACCATTCAAGGCCAAGATATTCTATGGCTTGTTCCATACAGGTTCAACCAAAGAGTCACTGGAGATGTTGATTTCAGAATTATGGGAACCTTTGTCGAGTTTTACCAAACTCTTTTGGGATTTGTCAACTTCCGTCTCTACACATCTGTTGGACTAGTTTACCCTCCCAAATTTGATGCGATCAAGGACGACCAGGGTGCCGAATTGGGCGCATTTTCGTTGGAGGGAAACAGCGTTGGTGCCATTCAACAGCCAAAGCAGATCACAAATGGAAAAAATGCGGCACCCAACCCACGACTTCAGGCAGAAATCGATAAACTCATTTCACAGTTGAACAATGGCGAGAAGGAAGACAAAGATATGACTAATGCTCCAACAGGTGAAGATGAGGAGGAGGCTACAGAGACAATGGACAAATTTGAGCCTGCAGCACCAGGTGGCGATATTCTACCCCAGCCCTCATATTCGGCAACTGATCCGTCGACTCTTTTTTCCAACTTCACATTTTTCCTTTCGCGAGAAACGCCCAGACAGCCAATTGAATTCATCTTACGAGCTTTTGGCTGTAAGCGCATTGGTTGGGACGCGGTGCTGGGTGAGGGCGCATATACACATAATGAGTTGGATCCATCGATCACTCATCAAGTCGTTGATCGTCCTCCAATACAAGTCGACCCGGATACTGAGGAGGCCGGTGATAATCAGACGGCGCAAAAGTTACAACGAGGAGCACGAGTACCAGGCAGAATCTATATTCAGCCCCAATGGATCTGGGATTGTGTTAATGATGAAGAATTAAAAAGACCTGATCTGTTTGCTCCAGGAGCTCAATTGCCACCGCATCTCAGTCCATTTGTCAAGAAGGTCCGTGGTCAATACGATCCGAGCGCGCCACTCAATGAGCAGGAACGCGAGGACGAGGAATTGGAGGTCGAGACTGACGATGAGCTTGAGGCGGATGAGGATGACGACGAAGAATTGGCAGTTCAGAAACCCACATCCATCGTAGATGAGGAAGTTGATACCACAGCTGCGGGTATGGATGTAGCTGGGTCTGAGGATGATGATGAAGAAAGCGACGCCGCACCCGAGTCATTTGGTGGTTTCTCTGAAGCTGAAGAAGAGTCGGAAGACGAAACTACCTCGGCTGCTCTACGAAGACAGCGCGAATTGGAGGCTGAGTTAACTGGTGTCCAACTTGAGGAGAAGGTCATTGATCCACGAACCAAAGCCAAGGCAGATGCCAAGAATAAGGCAGCAAAGAAGGCGAAAGAAGAGGATGAAGAAAATGAGAGAGCCAAGATGATGATGAGCCGCAAGAAGCGGAAGATTTATGAGAAGATGGCATACAGTAATAAGAAGAAAGACGCTGAGGCAGAGGGTCTTCGACACAAGAGGAGAAAACTTGAAAAGTCTGGGAAAGCTGCGCCTAGAGAGTGATGAGGGAAGAGAAAGGGTCCAAAAGTGTGGAGTGGGGTTATGCGGCGTTTGGGAGAAGGAAATAATGTACTCTACAATAACCTCAGATGTCATGAATAGATAACTCCAAGATGGAATATTGAAATGGTGCACCCAAAGCATGAAGTACTGAAGTATTGAAATACTGAGCAACTTCGTATTATCTCGTAACCGAAAGTCCCCCTTGTTCCTACTCGCTTCCAGAAGATCATATGAGCAAGCTCATGTACCCCGGATGACGCCAAGGCCGGGTGCAGCTCCTGAAAGCAGCGCAGCTTGGGCTGGAGTGTGTTCTGTGCGTACATCCGCACCCCCAAATCCATATGAACATTCAGTATCAGGCAGTGTGACAAAACAACTCACTCCCACTCCCACTCACCCATACAGCGCCACAATTCTGCTGTCCATCCACATATCCAAATACCGGTCCAGCGATGACATGACGCATCGAGACCTTGAGGTCCGCATTAGGATCCTTGCCCCTCAAAGTTCAAAACCACCACCACCCCCAGAATGGCATCACATACAAAGCCGAGCCCGGATATCGTTCGGAGCAGAGATGCAGCGAGCAACACCCACGACCGTCGGACGATGACCAGAACATCGAGTTCAAATGGACGATACAGCTTCGGGAGCAGTGAGACGGGCGAGTCCAGCACCGCAAGCCACAAAGATGGGTCCTCGATGTCGGATCGTACCCGGGTGGGAGACGGAAACGGAGATGGAGAAAGCAATGGGAAGTTGGAAGCTCAGCAAGTGACGGCAGTAAAGGGTGGGAAAGGAAGCCACAGGAATCATAGGAACAGGACGAGTGGTGGCTTTTTACTATCGAAATCACCTTTCGAGCATCCACCCCGGAATTCCTCGAATTCCCCTGAGCCAGAACAGATCCCCCGCCAACGCTCCAGTGCCCACGACCGCAAAGGCAAAGCAACGATACGAAATACCCATGTCGACAAGAGGCATACCAAGACTCTTTCCAATGCGGGTACACGAGCTCGTAGCAGTCCATTAGCTAGCAATGTGAGGAATGCATCACCCGGCCTGGAACAAAGCTCAGAAGTCGAAAAGGACGACTGGGCCGAAGGTGACAACAATGTGGAAGAAAAATCTGCGGCACCCAGTCTTGACGTAGATTCTGTTCAGATTGTAAATTTGGCACTAAATCTGAACGAAAGCAGGAGAATTGCTGCTAGAAGGAATATCTCGACCCCCCTACCACCCATTACCCAGGACTTTGCCGAGGGGTTTGCCGGAGGAAGCCTTCGCCATCATCTTCAGCAGCAAAGGCGGTCATCTAGAAATATATCACCAAAGCCGGAACGTGGAGAAAGAGGATCGTCTTCATCGCCCAGAATTTCTTCTGGTTACAGGTCCAACAGTCCTTTACAGCCTGCCTTCGAAATCCCATCGGAGAGTGATTATCAGTACCGTTTCTCACAATCCACTCTAGCCCGCGCCGAAAAGGCCAAAAAGGCAATTGAACTTATGGCCGAGTATCGTCGTGTACTGCAGTACCTCCCCCCCTTGAAGCCCCAACCCCAAGTAGAGCGTGCTCCCGAAGAATCCCTTACTAGCCCTATTTCTCCCATTTCTGCTCCCTCCTCGCGAGCGACTTCTGTAACCTTTCCGACACCAAGGCCTCTGGGAAGACCGTATAACCCCCTGCAGTATATCAGGAATCGAAAAGTTCGGTTGCGAGCAGGCCAGACAGTCAATGGAGAGGCCAAAGGCTTTGGCAACATCGATCAAGTAACATCTTGGGTGGATCAAATATCCAAAGAGTCATCGACTGAGGACTTTCAAGCTTCGGATTGTTTGTTTATTCCAGCTCTACCCAAGCCCTCAGAAGAACCAACTTCTCCGCATGCCTCCCCAAAATCTAACATCAGTAAAGGCCTAAGAACCAGACGTCCTAGAAATGACTGGACCACAGAACCAACGGATATGCTAGCAGATATTCTGTGGTTGGAGCAGGATGACCACAAGAAGCTTATTGAAGATAGTCGCGGAAACAGAATATTTCCACAAAAAGTCGAATTGAAACGACCAATATCACGAAGAGGTGATGATCTAAGTCCCCAGCAAATTGCTGGTTCTGGTTACAAGGCAGAGTCCCCTGAGACTAATTTACGAATCGATACAAAGCTGCCTAATTTCACATCCGTAAAGGCGGAAACGGAAAAACACTCGGACAGCGCTGCTTCGAAAGCGAAACAAAAATTACGGCATGTGAGAAATGCTGCACGTGGGCACCATGGTCATCATAGCCCAGTAGAACATGGGGTTACCAAGATTCGCTCGAGAAGTAGATCGGACTCTTCATCTGAAAGTGATCGCCGCCCAAACAAACTATCTCGAAGACGACGGAGTGGAACTACGGATAGCCATGACCGTCATGGGGCGGAAATCCTAGAAAAACAAATGATGGAAATGCTTGCGAAAGAGTCTCAAGAGAATGACTGGAATCTCTCCAATGATGAGAGCCAACGAACACGATACTCGAGCGATTTCCCAAAACCTCCAGCCGTTGGAAGGTCGGAATCAAGCAAGAATGGCTCAGCTGCCCACAGTCGGTCTGGCTCAATCGTCAACAAGGAACGAAATGGGGGCATAAATCGATATGTTTCGTCTGGTAGACCCAGTCTTGAAGTCACGGGAATGAGTTCGAGGCGTTCCATGGAAGAACTTGATAACACCGCTCCCAATTCCCCTGAGACGAAAGCTTCACGGGCGCCTCTTGCTTTCATTCCAAGTATAGCCATGGACCTCTCTCCGCCTATTAGTCGATCAATCTCTCCAACAAGAACGAAAGCCAAACATAAAATCACCCCATTCCGCGACCACAGCAGGGATCGAAATCGACAACGCTTGCCATTTGAGGAAGAATCTCCTCTCTCGGCCCATCTCAAGGAGCTCGTACCTGACATTCCAAGTTCAACAGAGAAACGCAGAAGGTCAATCAGCCCGGTGAAATCAGCGCCTCGTAAATCAGACGAAATTTCAAAGCCATCTCTGAAGAAAAACGGTAGTGTTCGCAAAGCGAAAGGAGAGGATTCTGGTATTAAGGGGCTCTTCAAGAGCAGTCGCAATCCGCTTGCAAGAGCCGGTGACTTCATTTGGAAGAGTGCAAAGGAACAGTTGCCAGGCTTCAGTTCCGCAGTTTCCACGGACGAGTCGGATGCAGAAGACGTCAATACGCCACAATCCAAAACTCAAATTAGCCATTCCCGAGCCAGTTCAGTCGGTATTTCTGACGCGGAAATGACAGAGCTCCTTGGTAGAAAGGGAGACGCTTCTTATTCTCACGACCTGCCAAGTTTCAAATCGCCATTTGAAGGAAGAGGACGTTCTGTGAAGAGTCGAGTCGACCAATCAAAATCCAAGTCCGACCCACAGTCCACGGAAACATTACCAGATAGCACTTTAATACTCAAACCACCTCCCACAATTAACGTACATGGTGCATCACCACCGACCGCTCTACCAGATGGGCTTGTCACCCGTCGGTTGCGAGATCCCTCTCCTTCAGACGTCGAATCCCGTCGCCAGAGCTTGGCAACCGGCACTCGTCTTAACGAAATCCTAGGAATGCCTGGTCATCGACGTGACGGCCTCCCAATAACCGGTCTAGCGAATCTAGAAGTCAGTCAACAAGCCCACGCATCAATAGACAACAGACGTCATTGGAGTATTTCCGACCGCGAAGTCTCCGTGCAACGAGGACCAATGACCAAGGTCGAGATCGCTCGCGTTCGCGCTCTTCTAGTCGGCTCCGGTATAAAAGCCAGTGAGATCTCTCGTCGAGCAGCGGAACTTCAGAATCTGAGAGATTCGGAGAATCCCCATTACAGGGGTGTGGCTCACCTCGCCCCTGACAACAAAACGAACTTGCTCGTTCAAAGAAACAAACAACATATCCTCGCCGCGAACCTCCTGACGAACGATGTCCAGCTTTCGGCGAGAATGTGGAAGTCCACCGCAGACAACTTCTCCCAAAAAAACGTCAACGAACTCCTTGGCTCCATTGAGACCCTACATGGTACATTGAGTCAAAAACTCACCCCTTTGACGAGGAAGATCGGGGACGAAGCGGATGAGGTTAGTAAGGATCTCGTTACCAGTCAAACGTTACTTGTCAAGGAGCTCAGTGATAAAATTGAGGTTATGATGCGGAGACGACGACGCAGGTTCAGGTGGTTGCGACGCGGAGGGTGGGTGTTGGTTGAATGGGGGCTTGTGGGGGTTATGTGGTGGGTTTGGTTCTTGGTTGTTATCGCCCGTGTGGTGTTGGGTGTAGGGAGGGGGTTTGTGGGCGTGGTTAGGTGGTTGTTTTGGTTGTGAGGATATAATTTACTTATGAGCTCTCGTTGTCGTTGGGTTTGAGGGAGTGAATCATGGGAATTGGGATATTATCGATGCGTAGGATAGGAGACGTAGTTGGATTGTACTTTTGTGAGAGCAAAAGGGGATGTGTATTTTATAGGTGGCCACGGTGGTAGGATGGATTGTACTTTTGTGAGAGCAAAAGGGGATGTGTATTTTATAGGTGGCCACGGTGGTAGGATGGATGGATGCATGGTTAGACTCGTTTGATACCCCCTTCTCTTAAGCACGGAGTTCGTAGTCGGTCGTAGATTATTTTACTGCTTCTTTTTTAATCTTAATTAATTGTTCTCTTCTAGTTTGAGATTTTAAATCGTTCTTGGGGGGGGGGAGGGGGGTAATTTGTGATTTGTGAGTTTTCGGTGTCTGGTTGGTGAAATGGGGATCTGGGGATGGAAGGGAGGGGAAGGGATGGGTGGGTGGATGATTCTTCTACCGGCGACTACCGCTAATATTATAGATCCCTGACCTACAGGCGTAGAAAAAGCAACATCTCCATGTATCTTACCTGCCTCCTAAAGACCTTGAATCGCTCGCAGGAGATACACATAACCCTAACCTTAATCAATATGGCATCCATTTTGAGCTTCAGCTTCAGGTCCAGCTACAGAGGTCTAAGGATGGGATGAGAACTACAATATACGCTCGAGTCTCGACTACTATATTCCATGTTTCGCCATAAGAGGAAGGAGGAAGGTCTAATGCGAGGGAATATTAAGATTCTCGTTGTATGTGTGAAAGAAAGAGGGTATTAATGTTGGAGTTGATGCTCTGGGTTGGGAAACGGATAGCTGTGTGGATGATAGTATGGAGCTGAGGATTTGGGGAGATATGAGTTGGTTCTTTGTTATTACCTTGGGAGACTTGAGGTATTGTGATATGATTTCTTGTCTGGAAATTTCCATGAGCTCGTTGCTAACACCAACATATCTCACAACACCAAAGGTTCAACGTCAGACCAATGGTCCTTTTGCATTCACCACCTTATCCGACGTTCCCATGGCGTCCCTACTGAGTAAAGATTTTTTTGACTTAAGGGAAAGAGCGATAATAGGCGGTTGTAAGGAGTAGCTGCGCACTATGCCAAGAGTTTTGCTGTTTTGAAGATGACTACAAAGAGACGTGAAGAATAGGTTGATGAGGGTCGTGGTATGTTACCACCAGCTTTGAGAGATACGTGCGTTGTTGGTAGATCCAGAAGGGATAGCAACAGTCGAAGCAGTTGGTTGCGAGTAGTACTGTGGAGCATCTGGAGCATCTGGTGCATTTGGAGCACGAAGATTCTGGAGGTGTGAAGAACTAGAGCATTTTGGAGTTGACTATCGCGTAAGGAGTTTGGCGAGATAATAGAATCAAGAGCTTCTGAGAGTTGATTAGGCAAGATCTTCTTGATGGAGTTCGTGACCAAATCCTCGATAAGCTCTTTGAGCTCACTTCTAAACTCAACTGAGAGTTGAGAAGGTTCTGGAGTTGCTCGAAGAGGAGGTGGCCAGTCCGCGACAGGCACCAATAGTATTCAAGTCGCGAGAAACTTCAGCTCTTCATCTAGCTCCTTCTTCGAGGCTGGCGGGTCAGGACTACCAAACATGGGGCATTGTATCGATTTCGTGATTTGCGAAATGAGATGTCTGCTCGAAGCATCGATTTCTTCCGCTAATTCCGTGTTTTTGCGCAGGACCTTCTTTATTCTATAGGCACAGCGGATGAGGCGGGGGCTTGTGGTAAGATCACACATTATTGTTGTGGAAATAGTCGTCATTTCGAATGCGAGCTGTTTGTGGGGTTTTTGCAAACGCAAAATCTGAAAACCTTGGAGAGGTCAGGGAGGAAGTCGTCAAGAGATACAATTGTGCTTACAGAGTCTCACGACGGGAGAATGATAATACTGAGAGTGCCCTTCTGGTAAAACCCTTCCGTCACTGAACAAATGTAGTGTCGCGATGCCTTAATTCAGGACAGTGACTTGAGTGCATCCACGAACAGGTCAAAGATCGTCAAGTAGAAAGACTGAATGGTGAGGGTCTCTCGGAATAAAAGTCACTGGTTCTCACTGCTCAGAGAGAGGTTTGAAGTGTCCTTCGAGTGGAAAGAACACTCCAGAACGATTAAAATAAGATGACGTACCGTAGAGGTCAGCGAGGCGGAGTATGATTAAAAAAGTGAGCTTGGTCATTTCTGCCGTTTGTATCGCCAACAAAAGGTCTTAGAATGTGCAAGTAAACTGGTCCCAGCGCCCATACATCAAATGCAAGTGACAAACTAGATTCCTGTGGAATTAAATGTTCATTGATTTCTAACACTGTTAAACAGTTTTAAAGCGGTAACGAAGAGAACGAAGGAGGGGCTATATCCCCACTAAAGCCTTCGTTGTAGACGTCCAGTTGAGTGTTTTGCTGTAGGATCTCACAAACTGTCTTCCCACTTCTGGAATGTAAGCATTCAAAACAGCAGTAGCATTAACAGTTGGGATTAGGAATCAAAATCTCAATATGTCTGTTGGTATGTCATTTAGGGGTGGCTCAATCTGCAAGATACTCGTGCTAGTTTTGATTGAGATGGTACATAAGATGAAGATGAACTTCTGGCGAAAGGGAGAAGAATGAATTAATAGCAATATCTAAACATCCGATGAGGGATACGCCGATAATGGGAGGAGTAGTGAACTTGGCAGTGAGAGGGCTATGTCTAGTGAAAAGAAACACGATCATAGTAAGACAACAGGAGTTGGTAAAAGACATGTGAAGTAATAGGCAACAATAATATACAAGTATGTATTTTATGTAAATCACGATATGTCTCTAATAACCACCGTCCCAGGAAAACCTCATGTTATATGTCCTAGTATTGATTTTGACATTCGAGATAATTTCTTACAGGTATTAAATACAGCGTTATCATAAAATTTTGCCCAAGGTCCAGACGACAATTCCCCATTTATATGAGGGGTCGCTACAAAAGTCTGTCCCCGTGGAGCCGTATCTCTACTTGCATATGCAAACCAGTTTATCAGTGCCTACGTTGCATGATGCTATGGAAACACCCTAAAAGATATGTTTTAGTAGTTGTTCTAACATCATATGGCGGTACTTACATTTGGGCAGTTCGTACAGAGGCTAGGATCCGGAACACATGTAACAATTTTGGGAGTGTATGGGTCATTCCCTTGTGCCGCCGCCAAAGAAAAGAGGGCAAATGAGAAGACGAGTGTAAATTTCATCCTAATAGTGGTTTCTCTTTGCTAGATGGAATGGTTTGTAAGGGTGAAGTTTTTGGTGGATTAGTTTAGACAAAAGGAAGATGGGATGTAAGAGGATTTTATGTCTTTTCGGAGGTATACTTGGTCGGGTGTATACTTGATTTAGGGTATACTACTTCGTCGTAGGCGAGACAATTGTAGGTTTTTCAGGGGTTGTTACGCTGTTACCAACCTTACCCACCCTAGCAAACCTATAATTATTTCGCCTAGGACGAAGTATAATAAATCAAGACGTTTCTTAGGTGTCTAACGTTAGCGACAGGGTAAATCCCACTGAAAAGTTTACACGGTAAATCCCTTTGCAAAGATTACACGAGATATACAAAGTACGTTAGTTACCGTTAGGTTGGAACGTTAGATTTGGACTTTTGTCCAGTGGAAGTGCCCAGGTTAGACACGTCGGATTAAACCCCGGGCCTATCTACGGAGTATCTCATGTGCCGATTCTGAGCGAAACCAGAGAATCCGACACTCAGATCTGGGCGTTATACATTTTCCCCATATAACGATTTACGTGACAGTGTCCTGCTTTAACCGTCCATTCGCTTCCAAGTCTTAAGCGCAGGGCACTACCGTGCTCTCGAAGAGTTCATTCAACACCCCACGTAAGAGAGGGGTTGATGTCGCAGGGTTAGTTTTGTTAGGTATTAGTTATAGTTTTAGAACGTAAAACCACCGGGCTCCGATAAGTTCGCTCTAACTAATATAACTTTATTTTATAACGTGGTTTATCAGCGAGTCGATCATATCACCGAGTCGATCACTTTTCCTTGGCACTACCTCCTCAAACTTCAACACACGTTTTCTTCAACTATTTACCATGGAAATTCAAACTCAAGAAGCGCGAATTACTCTAGCTATCGAGGCTATTCGGTCGTCCAAAAAACTAAGCAAACGCTCTGCGGCAAAGATCTACAATGTACCATATACGACTCTTTCCGACAGAATGGCTGGCCGAACCTACCGCCCAGATTCTCAAGCCAATTGTCATAAGTTGACTGAGTTAGAAGAGGAAGTGATTATTCGGTATATACTGGATATGGATTCCAGAGGATTTGCGCCCCGGCTCGCTGGTGTAGAAGATATGGCTAATTTTATCCTTGAATCGCGGGGGGGAAGACGCGTCGGCAAGCTCTGGGCCCATCGATTCGTACAACGACAACCAGACCTTAAGACGCGTTTTAATCGCGTTTACGACTTCCAGAGGGCCTTATGCGAAGATCCTGACGTGCTAGGCGCATGGTTCCGGCTAGTAGAGAATATGAGGGCGAAATATGGGGTTACAGACTCCGACTTCTACAACTTCGACGAGACAGGCTTTATGATGGGTGTTATTTGTCCTAGAATGGTTGTTACTCGTGCAGACCGACGTGGTAGAGGCAAGGCAGTTCAGCCAGGCAATCGGGAATGGGCTACAGCAATTGCCTGTATTAATGGGGAGGGCTGGAGTATTCCTCCATTCTTGGTAGTTCAGGGCAAGAACCATCTCTCCAACTGGTATACCGACGGCGGCCTCCCACCTAACTGGGTTATTAAACCGACAAGCAATGGTTGGACAAATAATGAAACAGGCCTGGAATGGTTAAAGCACTTTGATAAACACACTACAGCTCGTGCAAAGGGTCTGTATCGAATACTAGTTTTGGATGGGCACGAGAGTCATGAATCGGCTGAGTTCCAAGACTACTGTACGAAACACAACATTATTACTCTTGGACTACCTCCTCATTCATCCCATCTAACCCAGCCACTTGATGTTGGGTGCTATAGTGTGTTAAAACGAGCGTATGGTCGGCAGATTGAGACGTTTATCAAGGCCCATATCAACCATATTACAAAGGTTGAGTTCTTTCTAGCCTTTACAGCAGCATACAAGGAAACAATGACAGTCCTAAACTGTCAGTCTGGATTCCGCGGAGCTGGCCTAGTACCATTTAACCCGCAAGCAGTGCTTTCAAAGCTTGACGTAAGGTTACGGACTCCAACTCCCCCTCGGACGTGTAGTGCCAACTCCCTCCCCTGGGTGTCCCAGACCCCTTCCAACCCAACTGAAGCCCTTTCACAATCAACTCTTGTACGAAATCGTATAGCCTGTCATCAAGGAAGCTCGCCAACTCCACTTTTTCAAACAGTTGCTGCGTTAGCAAAGGGTACAGAGCGAATGGCACATGAGATGACCCTTTTGTCTGCTGAGGTCCGTACCCTTCGCGCTGCAAATGAAGCCCTAAGTAAACGCCGTAGGGCTAAAAAGACTCGTGTCCGCCAAGGAGGGGCACTTATAGTAGAGGATGTACAGGATATGTTAGCTCAGGAGGATGTAGATGAGCAAGTACGACGCGACATGCGTGAGGCGGGGGTTGGTTATAAGGAGGGGCAACCTTCTAGGCGGCGCTGTAGAACTTGTGGAAAAGCTGGTCATAACGCGCGAACTTGTCAAGAAGTTATAGATATATCTAGTTCGTCAGATATAGAGAGCGATAATTAATTTAATATATTGTGGTTGATTTATTTAGGTGTAAAGTTCTGTGCCAAGAAAAAGTGATCGACTCGGTGATATGATCGACTCGCTGATAAACCACGTTACTTTAAAAATCTACTTATTTCTAGTAACCTATATAGGGAGACTTCGAGAAAGACCTAGTATAAATAGTACCGAGTCTTATAATTAGATAAATTATTTAAAGTATCTCTAATCTAGATACTTTAACTTAAAGTATTAAAAACCATATCTTTAAAGTTAGACTCCTAGTATTATAGTAAATAGAACTCTAACTATCTTAATAATACTGTAATAATTAAACTACTTCTAAAACTAATTATTAGTATTACTAGCGAAGTAATAGAATATAGTATAACTTTATTTCGTTATATTATATATATTATCTAAGAGAGTATAGTATTATAGCTAATATATCTAAGTATATACTATACTATCTAAGATAGTCTTATATAATTACCCTCCTTTCTACCCTAGGACCTAAACGTACTAATACTAGTACTATATAAAAGATAATAAGAATAGTATAAAGTAGTTTAAATAGTAAAGGAAACTTACTATTCTACCCTTTCTTTAGCCTTTTTTGTTTCCTTAGCTACTCTTTCTACCTATTTATTAGGCTTATACTATATTCTATTTGAATTAATAAGTAGTTTTAAGGTATTATTATACTTTAACTTAGTTATTATATTAGTAGGGTTATTAGGTCCTCGAATCTATAGAAAGTTATCGATCTCCTTTCTTTTAAAGGCTTCTCGAATTACTATTAGATCTACTATAAGGCGTTTTCCTTTATTATACTAAGTTTTATTACGTAATTATAAAGTGACTTAGAGTTAGTATAAACTTTAAGTATTATTAGCGAATTAAGTATAACTTATTATTAAGAGTCTTTTTTATAAATATCGCGATATTAAAACTACTACTTACAGTATATAGTTCGGAGGCTAAATACTCCTTATAACTCTCTTGTAATTTATTAAACTCTAATAGAGTAAATTCGTACTCCCGCTAGTATTTATAAGAACTAAAATAAAACTTAGTTATAACGTTAGGTCTTTTAAATTCGTAAAGGTACTATTATAAAATAATATAAGTTTTATTATCTTATCGTTAAATAGTATATATTTTAGTCCCTAAGTAGAGTTATCATTCATTTATTTAAGCCTCTTATTTAATTAATTAATATTCTCTTTACTAGGTTCTCTTATTTATATAGTAATAAATAGATCGAATATAGCTTTAGGCTATATAAATATTACTAGATATACTCCGCGAGCTTATTATGATTTATATTATTATTAAGTCGTTAGTTATTCCTTAACCTTACTTTAAGTTCTATAAGAATCTTTAGGTTTATTATAGACTTACTTAATCTACTTAGCCTATTTATCTTATATAAATAATAGCGAATTATCGGGTCCCTTTAATAAAATCCCTTTATTAAACTTAACCAGGTACTTATTCGTTAATTACTCTCCAGGCTTATGTAACGAATACTCAAACTGGCTAACTAAACTTGGCTGGGTGTTCGCTGGTTGGTATGCTATGATAAGAAGAAGACTATCGGGTTGTTCACTTGGAAGTGAACTCGTTACTTGTATCAAAGATGTC
>CAJVRM010000309.1:0-24088 GCA_911693285.1 Hymenoscyphus albidus | reverse complement strand
AGACGTGCCAGTCTTATATAGAACCTTCATGTTCCGCCGTCGCCTACATCGCCTGTCGATACTGGCGATGCAAATGGTCACGTGATTACAATGTAATGAAATCCCTGGATCGCTTAGCTAGTCTAAGCATCCCTATTTGCTATAAGAGATATGATAGTGCTCGACCTGTCAGGACGCCGCCTGGTCTTCACTTGTCACATGCTTACGTGATTCGTGACAGCTTAGTAGTTAAATTCGTAGTTACTAATCCGTTTTATTCGTATTAAGCTAATTTAGGATTCGTAAATATAAGAGTATCGTTTGTTTAGAGCCTAATAACTCCGCGTACTTTCGACTTATTTATATATAAAAGACAGGTATTATATATTAAGATCTTATATTTTGACTAGTTAGTATAGAACTAAAGGTATATTTTAAACTAGTAGTTACCGGCCTTAGGTATACTATACTATAGCTTCTTTATACGTAATACTTTATCCTTCTACTAAGGTTAAAGTAGATTCTTTAGAGGATAAGCGTAAAATTAGTAGTTTAGCTTAGTAAGTAACTAAGTATAACGTGCATGTATAGCGAACCGGCCAAATAAGCGAACCGGCCAAAACCCGGCGACCCCACCACACCTCCACGAAATATTAAATTTCTCTACAACGAAGGATGCCTCTGAAAAATGACGAAAGCCGGTTAGTCTTAGCTATCCAAGCTATGCAAAAAGACCCAAATTTACGTGCTCGAGCTGCTGCCAGGACCTATTCTGTAGACCACCGGAAGCTAGGTCGACGTTTGCTTGGTATACCTTCACGACGCGATATTTTAGCCAATTCACGGAAAATGACCGAGCTAGAGGAATCAGTACTTGTTCAACATATCCTCGACCTAGCTACAAAAGGATTTCCTCCGCGGATATCTGTAGTTGAAGATATAGCAAATCGACTTCTTGAAGCACGCGACGCGCCACGCGTCGGGACGCGTTGGGCTTATAACTTTGTTAAGCGCCGCCCAGAACTCCAGACACGCTTCCAACGAAAATACGACTATCAGAGAGCTAAGTGCGAAGATCCAGAAGTCATTCGTGGCTGGTTTGAGCTTGTACGAAACACAATAGCGAAGTACGGAATCTACGATGCAGATATCTACAACTTTGACGAGACTGGGTTTATGATGGGCGTTATCTCAACTGCAATGGTTATTACAAGCTCAGAAGGACGTGTAAAAGCAAAAAGAGTACAGCCTGGTAATCGGGAATGGGTTACAGTAATCCAGGGGGTTAATGCCCAAGGCTGGTGTGTTCCACCGTTTGTGATTGTTGTCGCAAAAGATCACCTCGCTTCTTGGTACCAAAACAGTGGATTTCCACCTAACTGGGTGATTGCTATTACTGAAAATGGTTGGACAACAAATGAGAAAGGCATGGATTGGATTCGACATTTTGAGAAGCATACAAAGTCCCAATCTATTGGTGGTTATCGTCTATTAGTCCTCGACGGCCATGAAAGCCACCACTCCGACGAATTTGAGGAATATTGCAAGGAAAACAACATTATCACTCTTTGTATGCCTGCTCATTCTTCTCATATACTCCAGCCACTCGACGTTGGCTGTTTTAGCCCTTTGAAAAGGGCATATGGTCAGCAAATTGAAGATATGATGCGGGCTCCGATCATCCATATTACTAAGGATGATTTCTTTCCTGCCTTCCACGCCGCATTTAATATTGCAATGACAGAAAGCAATATCCGAGGAGGGTTCCGAGGGGCTGGGCTTCTTCCATTTGACCCAGAAAGTGTAATTTCTACACTTGATCTTAAGCTAAAGACGCCAACGCCTCCAAACTCCCCCCCGTATTCCGCTCAGCCTTGGGTTTCCCAGACACCAAATAACCCTACTGAAGCCTTATCACAGACTGCATTTATTAAAGATCGAATTTTACGCCACCAAAGTAGCTCTCCAACCCCTATTTACGAGGCCATTGACCAGTTTACGAAGGGTGCATCAAAAGTAATGCACCAGATAGTACTATTGAAAGCTGAGAACCAGAGACTTCGACAAGCAAATGAAGTACTAAGTAAGCGCCGTAGAGCTAAAAAAAACACGCCTACAGCAAGGAGGATCACTTAGTCAACAGGAAGCGCAGGACCTACAGGATGATAGAGACGTTGGTGAGCAGGTAATGCAGGAAATAAAGAGAAGTAGTGGTCGGAAGCCGAGGGAGGAATCACGTGCACGGCGCTGTGGCAACTGCGGAGAGACTGGTCATAATACGCGCACCTGTAATATTATAGAGGAAGTATCTGAGGAAGAAATTTCTGAATAGTGTTTTTTAATTAGAGGCGTTGTGGTAGAGTTCTTACAATTTCAATCGCGAGTGTAGAAAATTTTGGCCGGTTCGCTTGTTTGGCCGGTTCGCTATACATGCACGTTATACCTTGTAGGAAACTAACGGTTATACTAAAAAGCTTTTCTAAAATTTACAAGATTAGGAACCGACTAGTATAAAGAGTTAATTAACCTCTGTCTTATAAGGCGCTTTATAACTGTTGGTACGACCTGGTAGTCGTAAGAAGGTGATACACAAATATAATCTCTGTTTGTATTCATTCGTGTGTGAAGAGTAAAGGTAAAGAGAGGTGGTACCCTACAAGCTTAAGTATATGAGTGGCAAGCCACTCACATGACCTAAAGCATATAGATCCACCAGGCTCTCGTACAAGGTGCTATTCACCAGAATTATATACCGACAATAACATATATGATATACAGGAAGATAATACCGGGACATTATAGAAAAAATAAAACAAAAATAGAATTAATTCTAATATTCGACATAGTTTCTTAGGGGTTTAGAAATAGTGTTGTTCTGAAATTTGCCTGAGATCTAGCCAACAATTTCCCGTCTATAGTAGGGCCTACTATTGACCTTGACCTCCTTTTCCCGGCCCACCCGTCTTTACCTTGCATCGACAGGTAAGTTTATCGGTAAATGGGTTGCATCTTGCTCTTTCAACACCCTAAGATCACATCAATTAGTAGTTATTCTAGACTTATATAACAGAGGTATTTACATCTGGACATTCTCCCTCACAGAGCTTAGGATCTTCAACACATGTGGTGGCGGGGGGGGGACTATCGTTACTTTTCCCTTGGGCAACGACCAAAGAAAAGAGGGCAAGGGAGAAGACGAGTGTGAATTTCATGTCGATAGTGGTGGTTTCGTTATCTTGGATGGAATGGTAGAAATGGAGGTATTGTAAGGGTATGAAGATTTTGATATGTTGATTTTGGAGAACAGGAAGATTGGACGTGAGAGAATTGAATGTCTTCTGGGGAGAGTAGACTTCTAGCCACTCAAGAGTATCTGGACAAGCCTTAGTACTATCCACTATCGTGCCACCCAAATTTCCTAGAGACGATTTATCACGGTATACACGTTTCCCATATAAGATCTACGTGACAGTGTCTAGCGTTGGCCGTCCACCCTCTCTAGATATCCAAGTCTCAAATGCGTAGAAACATAGTGTTCTCAAAGAGTTCATTTAATTTCTACAGGGATTCTCTACAAGAAAATATGCCGGTATGATTCCGTTTCATTTCTATTAAATTCGAAAGATACAACTAAATTTCTTTCCAAAAAACGAGCAGTTATTATATCTATTTTATTGATTAAAGATCTCATTAGAATTGCAGGAATGGTCGTCGGTTGGCTTAGGATTGTCTTTAACCCGTAAATTAAACCCATTGTCGGGATTCCGGTATGTTTTCCACGGTACAAGTACTAATGCTCGATTATAGGTTAGGATAAAAGATTTACTTTCCCACAGAGAGTGTGGAATACAACGGGTGGGCAAATTATGAAAGGTAAGAAAAGTGGATATTATACACGTTTATGTTATCTATTTTCGTTAGTTAACCATATGTTCTAGATATCCCACGAAATCTAATCTAGATTATTGCTCTTAAAAAGGCTCTACCTGCTCTTGAATTTCACTAGCGACGTCTAATAAAAAGCGTGAAATATATATTTCGACGGTTAAGGGGGAAAATGCCTACCGTGTTTTATTCAATAAACACATTGCAGCTCATATTACTATGAAGAACGTGATCGTACCCCCCGCGTTCCTCTCGAATATTCTTGCTATTATCCTAGGTGACCTCGTAAAGCGCGAAGTCCTCCTCTCTTAGTCCTCCTTTTACTTATATACACTTGAATTCAAGGATGAAGGGCCAGGAAGTTTATTGCTGCCGAATTTGGCGGGCGATTTTACTGCCAGCCTAAAATCAGCTAATTCATTCGATAGATTAGGGGATTGAATCTGTTCTCTAACAGCTACCTAATGGTATTGTCGACGACATAATAGGATCGCCGATTGCAGCTTGACATTTTTACTCTCGTACCCTCAACTAACTCAACTAGTGACGTATGTTCTCTTGGTATAAATGTAACACAAGAGCTATTTATAAGCAACAGGTAGGTGGCTAGGAATCTGTGGTTGTAGAACCATTAGGTAGCCGCCGTCGGGTTGCTAGTTCGTACCTTCCTCGTGGTGTCATAGACTTCATTTTCAATCCATCGTAAAATTACACCCTTTTAGGAAGGTGCGATCCAGGAAATGGGAAAGCTGAAAGAGCAATGCAGGTGATACGTACTTAACTGGCTTGTGCTCAGGTTCCTAGGTTGTTTACTACAAGGATGTAGTTTTAGCGGTCATGGTACCCGTTCCTACGAAGGAAGGCGCGATCTGTGCTATGGTAACCCCGGATTTGCTGATTTGACCAATTAGACTATTGCAACTGCCGTACAATAGATTTGCGGAATACTATTATGGCAGTCACTAATACGATAATCCATTCTATAATAAACTTTTTATGTGGCTTGTTACGGTGTGGATCAAGTGGGGTGGTGGGTGTGGAATAAGGAATGAGGAATGGAATGTGGCAAGTAAACACTACATAACATGCAAATCTATATGAGGGTCTATGTTCCCTACCCCTTGTTGCTTCTCTACTACTCCTATCCGCCTATGTCGCCGTAGAGCTGGTGCTAGACATAAACCAAAGGTAAAATAATCGTAGCTAGGATTAGCTTTACTTTTTGCTTGTCTGGGTATAGGGGACTTGCGAGGCGTTGTGCTTTTATTACTTATTATTTATCTTCCTAGGAGAGGGGTGTGCTTTAATCAATAATTAACTTTAATTATTAATTTTAATAACGAATCATTCGCATCCTAGAAGTGATCAAATAATACTGTCTATTCCACCATGCGTACTAATTGGCGAATCACTGGTAGTGTTGATCAATTCGTTAATTTGAGGATTACAATAGCACAGATCGACATAATTAGGAAATAGCGTAACATAGGTGTGACCTTTTCTGGCAACACACTGTAACATTACAAGTCAAATACCTTGAATAATAACCTTGAGCGAAGGATCACTTCAGAGACAAGGAGAAAGTGTCCCGTGACTCACCTTAAGATGGAAAGACTTAAGGACGGGGGGACGGCTCTCCCCAAGTTCAAGCATATATTGAATATATGAAATAGAGACAACTGATTTGAAGCTGAATCATGTGGTTCTCGAGCTTCCTTCTTCTTCAAGTATTTGTAACCGCAATACTAGCGTCTCCTACAGTGTGCTTAATCCGTCATGATGAAAAGCCGGCAGATGGAGACGATGGCCTTAATATCAAGGGAGAACAACGCGCGCAGTGCCAAGAGACATTTTTGGTACTAATTCAGGATATAATATTGACAAGATAATAGTTCAAAAACCAAAGAAGAGTTAGTATTCCTCTCCGTTTTGAATGTATCCGCAAGTGGTCTATTCAACAAAGGTTATCAGCCCTAACATAGTTCTAAGACGGAAAACGAGCACGCCCATTCTTAACCGTTCTCCCTCTTTCCAAGGACTTACAGTTAGATATCGACACGCGATGCGATCGAGACGATGAGGATTGTGTAACTTCTTTGGTGTCCGTTTTCAAGGCATCTGGCTCGTCTGGGAATATCTTGATTTACTGGGAACATAAAGCTCTTCAGAATATCGTGCAAGCATTAGGGAACAAAGATCCGCCGGAGTACCCAAAAAACACGTGAGTAATTATAACTATTTTCATGCTTGTGGACAAGAAGCTAAACATTTTGGTGGGTAGTTTTGACTTGATCTGGTCGGATCTTTACCCATACACTCACATAACATCTTCTGTGTCTGAAAAATGTGAAGGATTAGATACTAAACCGCGAGATTAGCTTAATTGAGATGAGATCATTGTTAGTTGTGTATGCAATATATAGGGTGGTGGGAAGGAAGGAAGAGGCACGAGAGGTACAGGTGGGGAAGGGGATGAAAGATTTGCCGAGGGCCGCTCGGTCAAAACTCGGAGTACATCTTGGCTATCAACTCAACTACTAGCTCTTATCATTCATCTTGTACACCCCACGTTCCCACCTCCCACCCTTCATATCATCTCCGTATCATTCATTGGACCAGTATCACGGTTTATTCCATTAGGATATCACTATATCAAGGTAGCTCGACAAGTCCGGACATGGAGATGCCGGGTTGAGTGCACTACAACATCATGTACTGGCCCGATTGATTATCACGCATACCATCCCTTACTTTCATTTTCCTTCCCCATCTTCACTTTCGCTCTCTCACCCGTTCTCACCTCTAAAGTACATCTACCATGGCAGCAGTTATTACAACAAAATCCGGAGCAACGTGGCAGGAGATCGCAGCCGATAGGCAAAGACACCGCGATGCTACTATCGCCGAAATCCAACCTACTTTCCCGGAATCATTACCAGAGATAACTGTCAATACTCTCCGTATTGCAAAAGGATTACTTACTCCAGAAGAAATCAAGATTACTGAAACCACGACTGAAATACTTGTGGAACAATTGGCGAATAGTCAGATTAGTGCCACTAATGTTATTAAAGCGTTCCTTCGACGTGCTGCGCTGGCACAGAAATTAGTACGAAGTCGCAATTTGTTTTCAATAGATGATACTGATCCTCTTGCCATCTAGACCAATTGTGTCACCGAGCTTCTTCCCTCCCGAGCCCTCGAACGTGCTGCCTTTCTCGATGATTACCTCGCTCAAAATGGCAAGCCGATCGGCCCTTTACATGGTATCCCTATTAGTGTCAAAGAGCACATTGGTATGAAGGGCTTGGATCGCAATGCTGGGTACGTTGGTTGGGTTGGAGGCGTTGCTGATAATGACGCCTTGATTCTACGCATTTTATGGCAGGCCGGTGCTGTTTTCTATGCCAGAACCACGCAACCACAGTCTTTGATGCACTTGGAGACAAGTTCCAATTTATATGGGTATAAAACGCATAGCGAGGGCAGGTAATTCGCTATTTGTACTAACAAAAAATCAGGGTAACAACGAATCCATTCAACACCAGTCTAACTTCCGGAGGTTCCTCTGGCGGGGAAGGATCCCTGATCGGGTTTAGAGGCTCCTGTTTGGGCATTGGTACAGATATTGGCGGATCAATTCGCTGTCCATCTGCTTGTTGTGGTATGCCATAGGAAAACACCTGTTATTCTGTTATTGATTGGGTACAGGTATTTATGGAATGAAACCCACCTCGGCTCGTCTCCCATTTTCTGGATTATTATACTGCGGAGGAGGGCAAGAGCAGATAATTCCGGCGATTGGGCCCATGTCAACTAGTTTAGAAGGCTGCAAGCTGTTTCTCAAAACTGTCATCGACGTAAAACCTTGGTATCAGGAACCATCTTTGCTTCCTTTCCCATGGAAAGACGAGAACTTCTTCCAAGGTAAAAAGCTCAAGGTGGCGGTTATATGGGACGACGGTGTGGTCAAACCACATCCTCCAGTTCTTAGAGCTTTGAAGCAGCTCGTTGAGAAGCTGAAAGAGAAGGACAATATCGAAGTCGTTGATTGGCTGCCATACAAGCATGAACTTGCTTGGGAGCTAATAGTAAGTCATTACAAGGTTTTAGTATCCAAATATTGATATATTTATAGGCTAATCTATACTTTTGCGATGGCGGCGCTGAGCAAATTGCAGCAATTGGAAGTTCTGGGGAGCCGTTCCGTCCACTCTCGGACCATATCCTTAAGAATAAATATGTTACTGCTCATACTGTTCCTTCTCTATATAAAGCGACAATGAAGAGGGACGCTTATCGAACCGAGTACGCAAACCTTTGGAATTCTACTGCTACATCGACTGGACCATGTGGTGAACTTGAAGGCATGGTAGATGTTATTCTTTGCCCCGCCGGGCCTGGATCTGCACCTAAAATTGGTACATCAAAGTGGTGGGGTTATACTAGCCAGTGGAACCTTCTTGATTATCCAGGAATTGTTTTTCCAGTCGATAAGGTCGACATCTCGAGAGATTCGACCAGCGTGACGCACGAGCCTATAAATGAATGGGATAAAGAGAACTGGAAGTTGTGGGAAGAACACGGTGCTGAAGGATATCAAGATGCTCCTATAAGTCTGCAACTTGTCGGTCGAAGGTGGGTGATTGAATTGGGGGTAAGTGCACCCTATTACAGTACTAACGAAAGAGTAGATACGAAGATGAGAAAGTCGTGCAAGCACTTGAGATCATTCAGCGGGAAACGGGAGTGCCATTCGTCTCGTATACTTGAAGATACTTGCTGTTGAATGAGCACAGCATGGCTTGCTTGAGTACTTTTCTGTACCAGCTGATTCCCGAAGTTAACACAGCTGCAGTGACGCTATCCGGTGATGGCACCTAGATGCGAACCGATTGGTCCTTAGTTGCAGATTTCAGTTCAATCAGTTGCTGTGCGGTTGGTTTTGAACCTATCATGTTACCCGCCTTGATCTTTTTACGACTCTGCCTGAGAATTTGTTTTCGATGCGACTTACCCCGCGTCTCTATGATTGTTACTGTAGAGTGGATCCCACCCTGGCCACGTTACTAGGCCCAATCTTTGATTCTGCATTCTTTTCCATGCTTACCTTTCTTTTATGACAGTTATGAGAGCAGCAAGAAATTTCATTCGTGCTTGACCTTGAAAGTCGTGTAGGTCGACGACGGTGGCGTCTCTAAAACGGGGTAGAAATCAGGTGCTGTCATTTATAGATGGTGCACTTGTACTACCCTAAATAGACATACTAAGAAACATTCATAGCGAGTGCTAGTTTGGTGCAAGGGACTATAACGTTGTTCCCGCAACTTATTCGCCCGAGTTCAAATAGAGTCGCGGCTACAGTACTGTCTATTTCTAAGTATCTTTATTACTACCCAATTGAGAATATTTTACATACGCTTTTCACGAAACACAGCCCTCAAATCGAACATTAATTTTCCAGGTTCTGCAGAAAATATTGCGTAAACTTGGACGACCTGTCACTCTTGCTTTTGACTGACGTGTCGCTACGTTCTAGTTGGCAATCTTTCTGGCCTCTTGTGCCCATTCTATCCATAGCCTCGACGTATTTGAGGTGAGATTTCAATGCATGGTCAAATGAAAGAAACCAAAACATGCCAAATTTGGGTGGTAAATATGCATATATGCCCAAAGCGTGGGCGTACTTGTATATGCGCCTTTTAATTGAAGGGACTCGATGTTATTTGATGTTAACTCGCATTAGAGCTCTTCCCCACTTGCCGATCCCCGTTTTCTGTCACGACACTTGCCGAATTCTCCAACGGTCTTTGTGGACTTGGAATTGGTTTATATTTGCTGATACCTCTCTTGTTCCTATACTATTTTCAGAGCATATCCTACTAGGAATTTATTGCACTTATCGCTATCTCAATATAGTATTCTCTTTTCCCAAACAAACCATCAATAAGCAAACCCCACACCTATACCGAATTCATCCTATCAATATGTCTGAACTCGACGCCCGTGAAGCTGCCTTGGTTCTCCGTGAGGAGGCAGTCGTCATTCGAGAAGCCCAACTCGCCGCTGGTGAGGCTGCATTTGCCAGCAAAGAGGAAACACATACGGGTCCGGAAGCTGAAGCTCAAGACTTTTTTTCCAAAATCGAAGACGAAGGTGAGGCTCAATCACAACTCCAACAAGTGCCAGAGCTTGTTTCGGAGGGGAGAGGTGAAGTGGCTGTCCTCGAATTAATGGGAGAGCAGGCAGCGGAGGTGGATAAAGCAAAAGATGACTTGAAGACTGAGGAGTTTCACCCTACTCAAGATCCTGAGTATGTTGCAGATTCGCAGGCAGGAGCTAGTGGGGGCGTGAATGGAGATTCAACCGAGGAAGGAGTGAAAGTCAAGGTTGAGGATAAGGAAGTGGCGTCCCAGGAGTTGACACCCGATCATACGCTAGAGGGAGAACACAAAATAGTTGATGCATCACCAAAGGCTCAAGCGGAACCATCAAAAGTAATTCCAGAGTCTGGCGAAGAAACACCGTCTACCAAGGCACTAACACAAGCTTTGCCAGAGGATATCCATCCAACTAGGGGAACAAAACAAACCGTCCAGCCTCACGAAACCAAAGATATCCAAGCACTCAAGTCAGAGGTTCCTCCTCGGGACGAGCCGACAGATACCCCCGAAAAGGACCCTTCGTCGGCGCCAATCGATGAACCTACCTTGACGGGAGAGAAAATGGACATTCATGAACCAAACGTGGAATCCGCTTCTATCAGTAGGGTTGAAACCACAGCTCCTGTACTACAGGATACTACCCCTGACACTGGAGTGGAATCTACTGAAGAACAAGCGGAGAGATTCTTAGCAGAGAGGTCTGCATCTGAACCTGAAAGCAGCATCAAGGGAGGGCTTCCTAGTCCTACTCCAGCGGAGAAAAGCTTGCTTCCTGAAGCTCAATCTGGGAATACCATGGAGGGTGGAAAACCCACCCCCGCTTCAGCTTCAACTCGTTTAGACGAGTCTAAAGTGGGTGAAGGTGAAAACACCATAGTTCCTCACGAGGGCCCGGCATCGACCCAAGATGAAGATGTTTCCGACACCAACCCCAATGCATCTACTTCAACTGACGAGACCGAACATCTAGCAATGCCAATTGAACGTAAAGTTGATGAGCCAGTCGAGAAGGCCGAAGCGACTCAGGACGAGGTTTCTAACACTGTTAAGAAAGTGACATTTGAGGCTGAGGATGCATCACCAGACCTTGCCAAAGAAGTTCAGAATCCTCTTGAGGAAGGAAATTTTGCTGTAAATAGGGGATTGCCTGTGCAAGGTCAATCGGTGTAAGATTTTGTTGAGCGTACTATAAGGACTTGGGCATGAGGGTGAGGATTAGGGAATTTTCGGTAAGGTTATTTTGAGGCTGTTAGCCAGATTTTAAAATGGTGGAGTATAGGAAGTTGAATAGGAGCGTTTTGCTTTTTTGTGGTCGGTTGCTAATCTTTGGTATCTCAGTAGTGTGTGGAAGATTGTCTACCAAGTTTGGAAAAGATTTCGAATGATACTTGACTTTTCCGCCTCGAGCCTCGAGGTAGTCTATACGCTTTCTCCAGGTCGTTATTTATTTTCTCTGAAATAATTGCAATAAAGGGCGTTTCTTGAACGCGCAAATCCGGGTACATGTACCGGAGATATGAAACGATCTTCAACAAGGGAATTCTATCTCCGACGGAGCTTATTCTGCAAAATTCTCCATACATAATCAATGAGTTTCTAAATTTGCACCAGTCTACGACCATGAACATTTGTTGGTATTTTCTAACTGCTTTCCCTTGGAGTTCCGGGTTCATATTCTTCGCGGATCGACATTTCATTGGTTAGTGCCCGCGGTTAATTATTGGCTTACCTTATTCTCGTTGAACTCTACGATAGTAATTAGTAATTGTGTGCACAGCTCGTGTCTTCTGAGTTCTGATTGCTTCCGAGATAGTGGAGAATCCTGTTGTCATTGGTTTATCGTGCTTATGCCAGATACGAGCCTCAACTTTTACGTTGTTAGTTCCTCTATGCTTGGGTGGATTAGTATCTTATTGGTCGTGCGCGGCGGCTGTTGTCTGTTGTTAGTACATATATCTGATCTCAGGACGAAAATGGTCGCTCAATGTTTCGGCGTTACTGTAACAATCGAAAATGAGGTTGCTTATGTTATTCCTAAGTTGGTCCTCACAATGACTCCAAAAAATGATAGCTTATACATACATTCGCCCTGAGGAAATCGTGAAAGTATTATTGATATACAAAGCAGGTGCTACGCTTGAGAAAAAGTATCCTGCTTCTCCATTGAGCTTTACCCACTTCTACTCTACAAACACCAACATTTATCAAACAAAAGTATTATATTCTCCCTGAAGCCATTACTTCGCCTTCAAGTAACAATGAAGACAATTCTCGTCCTCGGCGGATCCTTCGCCGGAATCATCTCTGCACATCGTCTCCTCAAACAACAACCAAAAGGATCAATTAAAATTATTCTGGTTGCACCAAATACACACGCCTACTGGATTATCGCCGCAGCGAGAGCAATGATCGCTGGTCAAATTCCCGAAGAGAAAGTCTTTATGCCAATCGCAGCTGGCTTTGAAAAGTACTCAGCTTCGCAGTTTGAGTTTGTTCTTGGAACGGCAGAGTTTCTTGATACAGATACAAAGAATGTTGTTGTTGCTACCGAGGGCGGTAATAAAACTATCAACTACGATATTGCTGTTCTTGCCACGGGATCGAGTATGAAAGGCGATCTCCCTTTCAAGCCAAAAGGAACCACAGATGATCTAAAGAAAGAATTGAAGAAGTACCAGACGCTGATTTCAAATGCAAATGATATTGTGGTCGGTGGGGCGGGGGTAACTGGCGTTGAGACAGCTGGGGAGTTGGCATTTGAATATGGAAGTTCAAAGACAATCACTCTAGTAAGGCAATTCTTTCCACTGGGTTTCACAGTCATTTACAGTGCAGCTTTGGGGGTAATTTCAAATGAGGATTAGAAGACTAACTTCGTCCCGCAGATTTCTAGTCGCCCAACAATTCTCGAAGGCATCGTGCCCTCAAACGTCATCAAAACTGCAACAAAACAACTAGAAAGCTTAGGAGTAATATTGAAACTCAACACGAGAATCGAAAGCTCATCAAAAGCAAAAGACGGCCGTGAGGAATTGAGCTTTTCAAATGGACAGAAAGTGAAGACAGATCTTTACCTACAGACTGTCGGCATGGTACCAAATACATCCTACATGAAACCAGAACTTCTTGGTCCTGGAGGCTTTGTCTCGCCTGACGAACACTTAAGGGTGAAGAATGTAAAGGATGTCTGGGCTGTGGGAGACGTTTCTGACATTCAACGTGCTCAAATATTACACCTTGATGGGCAGACTGCCCATCTAGCAAAGAATCTGGGGTTGGTCCTTTCTGGCAAAGAACCCGTGGCATTTAATTCCAAGGTAATTGGTGCGTATAATTCTATTGTCCCGGGCATTGTTATTGAAGAGTGGTTGCTGATTCATCTTTTCCTTCAGATATACTTGGTTTTCAGGTCGGTCGTGAGATGGGAACTGGACATGTCGCTGGCTGGAGGTTGCCTAGCTTTCTCGTTAGCTACATCAAGAAGACTTTGCTGGTTGAGAAACTACCTGGGCTTGTACATGGGACGGAGTACCCATAATTTCAGGTGACTTAGGAGTTTTAGAAGAGTTGGTTTCTGTAACGAACATGTTAAAAGGGTTATAATATACTAGAATAGGGTCATATTTTGGAAATTTCATTCTATCGTAAAGTAGCGCAACTCTGAAGATGTTGGAAATTTTGTTTCTTGACGTGCTAGAATCTTTCGCGAACTTGAACGCTGCAAATTACTTACTCATCCTATTACATATCCATCTGTCAATCTTACATATCTCCTTGACTCCAGGGGCTCTCTGCCACGCGGTGAGTGCACACCGACTTTAAGAAGTGCGTTCCCGTTGATATGGACCTGGGATGCTACTCAAAATATCCGCTAACCTAATCTAGAAAATGTAGACATCCAAAAGACACCCAAGGCAGAATTTCGGCACGTTTTGAGATGCATCTATCTAGAAACCTAGTATATGTCATCCGGAACGATGGCTGACAATGTCTTTCCGCTCCGCTACTATACAGAATTACCAAGAAAGTCCCCTCGTTACTCATCAAGCTGCATAATCTTTTTGTGGGGTAGCGAGGTCACGTTTTTCAGCGTTCCGCTAATCAGAACATTTTAATACCTCATTTGGCTCTTTTTTCTTGGCGAATTGATTTTCTCCTGCTTATGTAGTATTACTTAAAAGATGCCAAATGGACCCGGTGGAGTTAGTTCTTAGAGTATCGAGACTATGGGTGGCTGACAGGGGCTGGGTTCCCGTACCACCTGCATGAGAGTTGTTTATTATCGAGCCTCAACTTTAAACTGGCCTAAGAAAAGAGCAGTCTCTACTTTTGAAGACGAGTACCATATCGGCGTTTACTAAAACTCATTCTCTGTTGTAACGCTATATTAACCTATAATACATTCACGATTTATTAGGTGTCTTTCTACGAGTTCAATGGCCTATACTCCTATGGTTTCCTACTGCTTAGGTAACTACACTTAGGCTTTTTTCATGCATATGCAGAATCTCGAGAACCCTGTCATATACTTACCGAAACTTGTTGTGCAGATCTAGTGGATTTTCTGAGCCGAGTTACTTCAACCAAATCTCGACGTGCAAGGATATTTTCAAATGAATCTCGTTCCAAATTCTCTTGTCTCGGTCCATCTGCACTATATTTCATGGGTATGAGGGGCAATTTGACAAACAGCCATGCACATGTTGATTACTACCATGTAGTCTTTTGACCATGTGTTCTCGGACGACAATCGAGCGGAGATTGATCTTTGTGACTGGACGCAATAGCCAGTTGTATTGGTAGAGAGATTGGTATATAAAGGTGTGAGCTCTTCTCCAAGAATGCTTTTCGTTCTCCATCCTCAACTCCTCACTACTTCTCTCATCCAAACGAGTCTTCTTTTCTGACCGACTTTGTCAAATCTCAACACTCAGCTTCAAAACTAAAGTCTTCCCAAAATGAGATCTCAATTCATTTCTACCGTGGCCTTAGTAAGTGCAACAGTTGCTCAAGGTTAGACTTCACTTTCAGATGAAACTTGTGAATGTTTGCTTATTATCATGACCAGGGTTCAAATTTGTTCGGCTCAACAAAACCGATGCAGTAAGTGGCCAAAATTTGTTTATTCTTTTCTAAATACTAACCTAACTACTAAGGCACTCCTTGTTGTTGACCACCAGATTGGTCTCGCTCAAATTGTTCGCGACATTGAGCCAGCAGCATTTAGACAAAATATACTCGCCCACGCTGCTCTTGGAAACCTCTTCAATCTACCAACAATCTTAACTACTTCAGCAGAGACTGGTATGCCTACCACCTTAATTCCATCTTCTGTCTGCTTACTAACCTGATGTAGGACCAAATGGACAACTCCCACAAGAAATCATTGATGTGAGAAATGGCGTCTAGCTTAAAGCTGAACTTCCAACTAATAAGAGTAGATGCACCCAAATGCCCCATTCATTAGAAGAAACGGGGAGGTCGACGCTTGGGATAATCCAGAATTTAAAGCCGCAGTCAAAGCCACAGGGAAAAGCCAAATGATCATCGCTGGAATTACAACTGAAGTTTGTAAGTAACCTCATAAAACCTCTCCAGAAGTTCAATTTCCCAACAAGGTTTCTCAAATAGGCACCTCTTTCCTTGCTCTATCTCTTATCGAGGAAGGATACGAAGTCTTCGCCAACACCGACGCCTCGGGCACATTCAGTGATAAGATCGCCGCAGATGCGAACCGAAGAATGGAGAGCGCTGGTGTTCAACTCATGGGAATGTTTGGCATTGCTATGGATTTGATGAGAGACTGGAGAAATACTCCTGGTACTGCGGAGGTGCTTCCTTTCATGGACAAGTGAGTTTCTAATCTGAGGCTTGAGGGAGAGAAAGTGCTGACTTTTATTAGATACTTGATTCCTTATGGACTGGTTGCTCGTGCTCATGGAAATGCCATTACTAATGGAACTATTGTTCCTGGCGAGGCACAGATTATCTAGTACTTGTGAATTGAAAGCAAGAGAACTGGTGCCTTGGGAGAAGATAAGGAAGGAAATTTTGAGATCATACGAGGGGGATAGTAATAGACATATAGGCAACATAGACTTTTGGCGAGACAGACCTGGGCATCGATATATCGATGCCATATCGGGGGGGTACTCGATATATATCGTATCGGAAATATATAGACGATACGATATCGCCAAGAATCCGATAATCGATATAATATCGATTATCTGACACGTGACGTGGAAAATCTATAAATCCGGCCCGGACCAATAGAAAGACCTCAGGGGGCCTATTAATAATACTATCATAAAACGCTCTAAGTTTAGCTTATTTTTAAGTTCGTAGTTTAAGGTTAACTTATAAAAGTAACTTATTCAAATCTTCTAGTTCATAGTTTATTATTATTAAAGAGAGTCACGTTTTAGTCATGTGATCTAGTAGAAATACGTAATTTTCTTCTTTATATACTATATTTTGCCCTAAAAACACCCCTAAGAAACATCCTAAAAAACACCCTAAAGTATCGATAATTATCGATATCGTCAAATCTGATCCGATCGATACCGACATCGTGGAAATAAATATCGATATTATATCGCGATAAATATCGCGATAATCCGATATATGTCGCATCGACGCCCAGGTCTGTGGCGAGATAGTGTTTGGTTAAGAGTCGTATTTATGTTCAATCGTCAGTTGGTACACGTCACATCAAATGAGGCTTATTGTTAGTTTTGCTTTTGTATTACTAGCTAGCTTCAAGTGCTTATGATTCGCCCACATGTAGAGAAGTGGAAAGCGAAGTATAAGCACCCTCGGCCGTATTAAGCAGCGAGAAAGGAAGCAGCCACAAAACAAGGGGGGAAACCAAGAATAAGACGAAAAAGGGGCCCAAGGAAACAAGGAAGGACTATCCTTATTAAAATCTCCTAGCTAGTAGGCATATCCAACGCCTAATACTGGTATCCACCGCCTGATCTCCACCGCCTACCCTGTAAATATATATCCACCTCTCTCACATTTGTGTAACAAGTATAGGAAAACCCTGTAGGCCAAAACCACACCCAGAGAGCCCTCTTGCCTGGCGAATCTAGTCTATCATCTCCTTACCTAGCAAATACACATGCCATTCCAACCCACATCTGCTATGCCGACGAGAGGAGTGCGTCGGTAGTTAAGGATCGAGCTCAAAAGGAGTAAATCGAGCGTTTGTTCTAGTACCACTACTATCCTTACACATTTATATCGTACCTGTTGGATTGTAGGATTGTAGGAGTCGCATCGAGGACCAAATATAGAGGAAAAGAGCACAAAAGAGCTCACAATAGTGTAGCTGACGATATAGTGGATATTGTGGTGGTGGTGTTGAAGGCATGTGGTAGTAGTGGGGTGGGATATATATCCCACCATAGCTTACTAAGCCTTCATCCTCATTCACTATAAATCCTGCCATATGTGTGACGGTTCTGACCGCCACTACGCTACAGACCAGCCCCTGGCTGGAACCCTGCGGCAACCATGCTCCAGACCAGTCCCTGGCTGGAACTCAGCTAAGCAGGTGCGCTTGGCACACCTCCTGTATATAAGAGTCTCCAGCTCCTGAGCTTCTGTCCTTTATTCTCTTCTCTCCTCAGCTTAGAATCTTCGTATAGACAGTTCCACAGTGTCAATCTCACCACTCGTGATACCTGACGTAGTCGTGCACTCTTGCGCGATCCATCAGCTGTGCGTGTCGTCACAATATGATTTAATTTCTTAGAAGAAGTGTCTAAAATTTGATTATTAGCTATAACCTTTACTAATATTTTTTGTAACTAATAGTAAGCTCTAGAATCTCTATCTTTAATAAAAGCAAAACACTAGTATATATGCCTCTAAATAAGTAAGTTTATAATTTCTTATTCAAGAGGTTAAATAGGTAGAAATAATCCCTAAGTACGTTATAAGACTAAGTTTCACTTACTTTACACTGTTGTTAAATACTAAGATATAAAGTAGACATTACTAATCTAAATATTGAAATACATATAAAATGTTTAAAAGATATACTACTTTGGTAGTAAAGTTTTGTGTACTTTCTAAGTAGTTTTTCCATATTTTCAAAAGAATTAATTCGGTAGAATTTGTATCGTTATTAATCACCAGGTAGTACTCTACCAGTTAAACATTAACCCTTCCCCCCTCCCTTCCCGAAAACGCCCGCCTCATAGTAGCTGTCCCCTTCTAACCACCCCTCGCCCGTCCTAAACCAGAACGTAGGAAAGCATCGTAGACATTATATAAAAAGAAGACAACCGGAACTCATCGAACAGAAAGCAACTGCCAAGGTTCTAAGGTGATGTAAACAGCCATAGACGCCTGGCGAAAACAATTAAAAGCTAGAGATGACCGGCGAATGAACATGAATCGATCGAAGTTGCGGTGACCTGCTGGGAAAAAGTATGAGAACAGAGAATTAAACTGCGAGTTCTGGTCACCGAAAGGCCGTATAGAGTTTATTGCTTTGTATGGCCCCTGCCAGCACCACTTCAAAACTCGTGCTTAGGGTTCTCCCAATTCCTTGGCTTAGGTGGCGTTCGTGGGTTGTGAACAGGCTTTCTGCTCCAGGGGAATCTGAACTTAGTTTTAGGTTTTTTTGTAGCTGGCTTCCCAGGAACAGGTGATGATGGTTTGCCAAATCCCGGTCCTCTCTTTTGAATAACTTCATCATCGGGTTCCCATCTGATTTTCGATTCTTGGATTATGGGCTCATTATGTTTCTTCTGCGAAAGAGGAACGACAGCCACTTGATCAGGCTCCATTGCTGTTCTCAGCGGTGGATTTGTGGCTGTGTTGTATGTTCGGAGATAAACAGGCTCTGGAACGACTTCTGTTGACACTCCATCAGCCCCCGTTGCTGTTCCTAGCGGTGGAACAGTGGCCTTGTTGTATTCTTCAAGAGGAATTCCAGAGACGAAAGTGCAGAGAACTGCTGTAGCAGCAAAGATATTGGGAACCAACATAGTGAAAGTAGACGCGGATGGCTGAAGGCTGGAAATCAAAATTGTGGAAGATATAGACGAGAAAGAGGGTTGTGATGTGAATTGAAGAATTATTCTATTGTAAAACGAGTGTGATGGTTTTTGATAAATGTGGTGTGGTAAGCAGGTTAAATACCATAGGGACCGAAAGATAGCTAGCTAGCTATACATAAATTTAGTACCATTGAACATGATGTTGAGGTCCTAAATTTATCCGTAAAACCCAGCCATATGGGTTCTGGTGGATGTGATCTGCGAACCCACATCGGAGGTTCCTACTGGCAGAGATAGTAGAATATGGTTGGAAACTTGAGAATCATTCAGGAAGAAGATTAAAGCATCGAAACTTCGAGATTATACTGCTAAAAATAAAAATTCTACAATTTTTGGAGTTCTTGGCCATTAGGAATGGCCGGCTGTGGGTACGCGTCGATCGTATCCACTCACCTCATTATGGCCGAGCTTTTATGAGGGAAGAAGATAGAATCGTGAGCTCCCCCCAACTCCGTCTTAATATTGGAAGAGTAATAGAGTAGCCTATTTTCACCCTCGAATCGTTAATGATCCTAAGTTTTAAAGTCTAACTTGATGATTTCTGTTACTCTGGTCAGTAACAAACCCTGCCCGTGATGGCGCCGGTCTAACCATCATTTGACCCACCTTGACTTTGTTATAGTATCAACTTTTACGAAGTACTTTAATGCGTCACAATTAGAGGGCATTTTAACAAAATACCCTGAAATGTATATGTAAGAATAGTTGCGCTCTAGCATACAAAGAAGAAGAGTTTACATGCGTATATCTTCGGCGGAGATAAAAAATAGCGGGTCATTTTTTCATATGCGACTACTCCTACTGGCTGTAAATTACTCCGTACAACATCTATTACTGTAGGCTCTGGTATTCCTCCATGAATGATCAACTTGTGCGTTTCTTTCCCTTCCCATTATGATTTATAGTGAATGGCTAGTATTTACCATTGGTTATCCGCTACTTGGAATCTAAGAATCCTTGGGTACTAACAGTTTCTACGATGAAGATGTGCTATCTTTGCTAATTCAACTAATCTGTTAATTCAACAATAGCCTTTAGAAAAGAAAATTAACACCTTGCTCGTTCGTTATCAAGAAAAGGGATTTTTGGCCCTAAGAGAACCTGTCTAAACAACAACCAATGCCTTCTTTATCTAGGTACATTCTGTCACGCTTTGTGAATGCTCCTTACTAACGCCTCTTTTTCTCTCAAGCAATAATCCTCAAAACCCGTCATCTTAATACCAAACTTCCTCTCCAAAGCCTGTCCATCAATCGTAAGTGGCTTATTGATCGCCAATCTCTGAAAGGGCTGTGTCGTTGCTACCTGCTCCATAGCCACCTCCTCTTCTGCACTTCTCCTCCGTTGCGCAACTTCAAACCCCAGAACCTTACTCAAAGTCGTCCTCGCCTTCTCAATCGTCAAATTCTCATAACCCAACTCAATTTCCTCCTCCCGAAATTGCGCTGGCTTAAGAAACGCTGCCGCCGCAAACTTTCCAATATCTCGAGGATCTACGTGGCTCATTTCCGTCTCAGGTGGATAGAGGTGCGCCAGCTCAGCTTTCTCGCTAAGTTCAGGGAAATGATGAGAAGAGTGCGGGAGGATGTAATTGTGCATTATCCAAGCCGGGCGTAAGATAGTATAGTTCTCAAATCCGGCTGCCTTGAGTGCCTTTTCAACTTCGAATTTGCCCTTATAGTACAGATAGATATGAGAATCTGTTGGGTTATAATCCCAAATTGCCGGTGATCCGCAATAGAAGACGGTACTGAGGACGACAGTTCTGATCGTAGAGGTCGCCTTTGCGAGCGAGATAATAGCGTTTGCTTCACCGACGATTGTTGGAGTGGGAAAGGGGTTGTAGAATAATCCGGTGGCACCCGAGAGAGCGTCTTTGATGGTGTCAAGGGAATCAAAATCTCCTTCGAAAAGAACAGCCCCGATTTCTTGAAGAGCTTTTGCAACAGGGGCATTCACATCGCGAACGATTGCACGAACAGTCGCTCCTGCCGCAATAAGTGCTCGCGCTGTGCTTGAGCCTTGGGCACCGGTGGCAGCTGTAACGACATAAATTGGTGCCATTCTGATTGATTTTTGTTCAAATAAACAGCGGAATATTAGAAGTGATTTGATTCTGCTTTTTTATTATCACTTCTGTAGCAGCTCTTGTGTGGCGGAAACATATCAAACGAAAAAACGGAATTCCGGTAAAGTACTGCACCGACGGTATACGGCGTTAGGGATCCTCGGCCCTTATTCTACTGAATGCATGCCAAAGGTGACGTGATCATTCGCTCAATCGGTGTGGGATGTGGATGGTATAGTAAGATTTTCTGCCGTTGCTTGATCAGCAAGGTTACACTACTGGACTGGATTAGCTAAATATTTACGAGTGACGGGCAACACCCAAGGACAATATAAATTACCAGGCCATCTTTGACTAGATGTACGTCCATTTGCACAAATTCCTCCTGAAGCTATTTGTCGGTATATAATTATAGTGATTAGCACCTCGTACGAGAGCCTGGTGGTTCTACATGCTTGGTGTCATGTGAGTGGCTTGCCACTCACATACTTAAGCTCGTAGAGTACTGTAACAGATTTGATTCAGTGAATTCGAGGCTTGGTGTCGGGTAAATTTCGGAAACCAGGGCACTGTAGATAGTTAAGTAGCACTTCTGCTTGGAGAACTCTTCTCTCCTTGCAGACAATCTAATCATACACCCTGACAAGTACCACCTCTCTCCACCTTTACTCTTCACGAACAAATGAATACACCGATTTAGTTACCCCAACAGAGGGTGATCAGAATCCCGTATTCGCCGTCGTCACGACCACCAGGTCGTACCAACACTATTTATTTCATTCGCTTCGCTACGAATAAGAGCTCATCTTCTGCCATTCCCGAGTACAAAACCGCGGACCCATGTTGTTACTGTAGTCGCTGTGGTAGCTTAAGAACATTTGCAACCACGATATAATCCGCTGGTACAAATGTTGTTTATAGGAATACACCTGTTATTGCCGCAAGGTCCAATTCCAGTACAAACACTTTTGCAAGGGCAGCCGTCGTAGATGCCTGCAGTACGTACTCGTCCATATTCAAACGGGTCGTTTATCCCTTGACAATACGAACTACCACAGCTGACCGGGGGTGCACTTTGGCAGGTAGCTTTTGGCTCTGGCAAACTACTTGAAGTGCTTGAAACAACATCATCCAAGGGAGAATTCGACGCAGAAGGCAGTGAGGTGACAGAGGGAGACAAAGTTATGCTTGTTGCCGACGCTGTAGCGGTCACAGAGAGCAAAACAGTAGTTATTATGCCTTGGGTAAGTGTTGCATTGGAAGATAGGAGATTTGTGATCTGTGTTTCAGGTATCTGGTTCGTTTTTGAAGATGACGCTACTCTTTTAAAAGCATGTTAGAATTTGCGCATATGAACGGATTCAGGAAGCGAAGCTTATACCTGTCATTTCTATCACTACTGCTTTTCTCTCGTGGAATTCTAGCAACCAATACCCCGATAGTTATACAGATACCGCCAAAAACAATACCTCCCACGAAAAGCCAAAGATGACGCCTTCGTTGATATAGTGTGGATAATCGCGATGGAAGTGGGCCAGCTTTCTGACTTTCACTTTCTAAACTGGTGTCTGACGTGGAGAAGCTCAAGGGTGCCTTGTAGTTCTCTTTCGTGCTGTTTACTGGATATATATCTGAATGAACCGGAATAGTTTCTATTGAATTATATATAGGCACCTCGAGTCCATTGTAATGGGAAGCAGCTGCTAGTTCAAGACCTTCTCCCATTTGGCGACTGTTGATAGATGCTATTGTCGGCGTTTTGGAAAGCACACCCGGTGACCCGAGCAAGAAATTGTACAGCAATAAAGACCGCGAAGCAGAATTAATGAGCTAGCATAGCAAACATATATTCCATAAGTTTGGAAAAGAAAAGGGGGCATGGGCCTATTAGGCACAATCCTCGTATCCCACATTAATCTGTTAAAGGAGAAACTAGTATCTTACCGTACAGTACAGGTGCCGAGGGAACCCGTAAGCTGAATTTCCAAAGCTGTAGCCTGTGGAAATCCTACGCCCCCAAGCACATAAACTGTACTTATGAAGGACATGGGTTTTGGCTAAGGCCAGCCAATGAGAGCCGCATAGCCGTAAAGGGCTATGAAGAGGAGTCGAGGGGTTTTCATTATAAAACTACGTCGAAGGATTTCATCCTGAAATGAAGTTAACTGTGCCACGCGGGTACAGTGAAAGACCCACTCTGGCCTTGAATCTTAGGTTTTCGTGTTACAAGGTCTACCTTTTTTTGGACCCGGTCTTTCTAAGATTATTCGTGTTATAAATACTTGTCAAGTTTCAAAAGACATCAGGGAGGACAAGTCTGTGAAAACAAATTTCAATATAATGGTAACCTAGAACCTAACATAAATAGGTATAAGTTATATCTATTCGCTTAACGCCTGTCTAAATGCTTTCTCTGCCTTTCGGTTCGCCCACGTAGCTTCTGCCCGCAGAGGGCCCTAGAATCATCTAACTATGCGCGTATGCTTGACTCTACCATAAACTTAACCAAAGCAGAACTCGGGATTGCCGCGATATTCAATAGAATGGTCGACCGCAAAGATACTTCTTTCCGTACCAGGCATTTTCTAGAAAATTATAAGCTTCTTCTGTAGCACTTCGCTTGTCTGCCGAACAATCACCCTAGCCTTACTTCCAGGCTCCATCTAGCACGCAGGAATAAGCCTGTACTGATTCGCACGACGGCAACGATAGGAAAACTTCAAGAGCCAATATTGGTGCATCAGTACCGGAAATGCCCAGATTCTATGCGAAAGGTAGTGGCTGGTGTAGGGACTTTTATTAGATAGCAATGAACCAAATTCCAGTACCACATCACACAACTTTTTCGAGGAAAAATTTTCTTCGAATTCCATCAATCCCGCTCAACCAAACGATAGCAGCTAGAATTTCAACCA